>JBAOKB010000043.1:0-101876 GCA_037044905.1 Hortaea werneckii | reverse complement strand
CAGCTGGAGGAAGACGAGAGCTCCTGGGTACAGGCAAGATGTCGAGGTTGGCGAGACGGCTGAGCCGGGTTTGGGGGATTGGTGTCGGGATTTCGCGCAGAGTCGGGCCAAGTTGAAGATTTTCCGTGTGACGCGCGATGTGTTGGGTCTGGATCAGGAGGACTTGCGGTTGCGTCTTCAGACTGTTGTACGTTCTACGGGGTACCGAGGCCATATCGATGTCGCGTTCCCGATTCATGAGAAGCATGTGGATGTTTATAATCCGCATTGGATCAATCGCTGGCGTGTCACTTGGTGGGTCCGGTGGTTGTTCTTCTTGACTTTTCTCTGGATCTTCACGTGGCCGGTCTTGTTCTTCATGACGAAGCGATGGAGCGTGTATAATGTGGATTGGAGGTGGTCATGGACTTGTAAAAAGTCCGAAGGGAGCAGCGAGGGTTACAGAGAGCGCACTTTTTATGCGTCGATTACGGAGAAGACGTGGCTCGAGAAACATAAAGGTCTGATACGGGCACTGGCTCTGGAGAAATATCAGGGTGATGCTACGGATTTACCGCTTAATGTGAGGAGGGAGAGGCCTGGGAATGAGAGGTTACCGAGTACGGGAAACGCTAATGTTGATGCGGCGGTGAGCTTTGTTCGAGGTGGTGTAAGCGCGTGGAATGCTATCAGAAGTGGGCAAGGTGTTCCTCGCGCAGGCGAGGCTGAGTGGTGGGGATGGGATGAGACTTAAAAAGTTATGCATTCGTAGTCTCTTGTTTAATAGATTTGGAGCTTTGCGAGAATATGCGAGGGTTGCTAGTATAATACATTCACCTGATTGCCGGTTTATTAGTCCAAGAGTGGGAGGTATAAGTCGCCCTTCGTGCCACTCCGTTTTCAGCTGGCTTGTCAAAAGCCCTTTACGCAGCATTGGAGGAGTCATTTATTACCTTCCACGTGCAACAGGCAGAGGCTAATGGACGGCCTATGGCTGCTCCTTGATTGGATGGAGAAGATCAGTAGCTAAAGGATGCTCACCGGCGTCGTGCAACACGCGCGGTCGTCTTGGCTTGTCCTGTGCATTGCCGATCCGGCTTGATGGGCTGCTCCCAAGAAATCGCGACTCCACCGCGTCGGCCTCAAGGTCGAGACTTGACAACATGCGCTACGTTCAATACAACTGCACAAGGCGAAAGAAAACAGCCGTCCTTCAAGATTTGCTATGATTGACGAGATAGCTAAGCTCATGTGGGTGACATTCCATTTAGACTTCACGCAGGTCATAGTTGATGTCAACTCCAACATTGAAGCTTGTCATCAGCGCTCTGCCCGGCTCCCAAGAAGCCAAGATGAACCAGAGGCTTGGTATGGATCTCTTTCCTCTGCTCTCTCTACACATTTTGACGTAACCCTCTGAGGCGAAGAGATATCTTTTTGTACTACCCTCCACCTTGACATAATTAAACGCGTCCTCGCACGTGGAGGGCGTGGACCAAGAAACCTTTCAGATAGAGTTTCCGCCCAGCAGGTGTCGCGAACTGTTTGATTACACGCGCGCGCGCCCGCGCTGAGAGTCTTGTGTTCGAGACACAAGAAGGCTTCGGTCGAGCAAGCCTCGCATGGCAGGCGAAAGCGGTGGCGGCGAGTCTGGCGGCTCCGGTGGTCGCTTCCTGCAGTACCATGAGCCTACGAGTAAGCCGTCTACGTCCTTTATGATGTGCCTAGCGAAGCGACTAACATATCTACAGTCGTCGAGATCCTGATCATCATCTCGTTCTTCACCTTCCTCTGGCTCGCCGAGTATGTCTCCAGCAAGGTCATCCGCGCAGGTATCATCGGACCCATCGCGATCGGTATTATCTACGGCAAGCCTTTGGCCAATATCCTAGAAAGGACATGGCAGGAGACTTTCCTCTACCTGGGCTACATCGGCTTGATTCTCATCATCTTTGAGGGCGGCCTGACAGCCCGTATGGATCTTCTGAAGGCAAATTTCTCCCTTAGTGTCTGCGCTGCGGCAACCGGTGTCATCCTGCCTATCGCCTTCAGCTACTTGCTGCTCTACCTGGGATACGGATATGGAGCTGTTGAGAGCTTCATCATTGGAGCCGCGCTATCTGCTACCAGTCTGGGCACGACTTTTGCTGTCATTTCTGGAGCCTCCAAATCTGTGGATCTCTCCCAAACGCGGGTCGGTGCTGTACTTGTCAGTGCAGCGGTCATCGACGATGTCACGGGACTTGTCATGTCTTCGGTCATCCACGACCTCGGCGACTTAGCTGGAGACAGCAGCGTGAATCTCGGCTGGCTCATTGGAAGACCGATCTTGGCGAGTGCGCTGATGGCCATCTTGACGCCTGTCCTGTCCAAATGGGTCTTGGCACCTTTCTTCCGGAAATTCATCGAAAGACGGTTCGCGAAGTTCGACCACATCTCGAACATCGTCCTCATGATCCTGGTCCTGTGTGCCTTCATCTCGATTGCCGCGTACGCAGGCACGAGTATCCTCTTCGGTGCGTTCTTGGCAGGCTCTTTCCTGACTTACTTGCCTTCCAAGCATCCCGAAGGTCCCTTCGTTGTCCTTAGCCGCGAGGAGGGCGAGAATCAAAAACACAAGAGTCCGACTTTCGTTCACACTTTCGAGGCCTACTGCCTTGACTTTCAGAAGTTCGTACTAGAGCCACTGTTCTTTGCTAGTATAGGATTCGCCATCCCTTTCCTGGACCTGTGGACCGGCTCTGCCATCTGGCATGGCGTCGTGTACACACTGCTCATGCTGTTGAGCAAGTTCTTCGTCGGCGTCTGGATCCCGATCTGGGCAGCGGTCAAGCGACCAAGGAAGCCAGAAGAGGAGAAAGCCATCCAGCGTGAGAAGGAAGCAGAAGCGGATGGTGGCGAAAACGGAAACGCCAATGGAAATGGACCCCCTCGCCCGAACATTCGCCGGGTTCAATCAACCGTCAAAGGTGTCGATACGCCCACGCAGGCTGCGGGCGGTGGCTCATGGCCGGGCTTGTTATTGGGCGCTGCGATGGTGGCAAGAGGTGAAATCGGACTGCTGATTGTAGAAATCGGCTACAACAATACGCCCTACGTCACTTCAGCGGGCTTCTTGACCGCTATCTGGGCTATCCTGCTGAACACCATCATCGGCCCTATCGTGGTAGGCATAGTGGTCAGCTACCGAGGCGACTCTATCGGCAAAGGCGCCTGGGGTCTGGTTCCGGGACCACAGGCGGATCTGGAGGAAACGAGGCATGAAAATGGGGAATAATATGGGAATTGACGCATTTGTATTTTTTTGCGTGGGACGGGTTTTGTGTTCTATATACATACTTGTTAATTGATGATAGATCTTTTCGAGCTCCAAACCAGCCTGGCAGCTTGGGTACTTTTCACTAGGCGGTGCATGCAGTTAAGCGCTTCTTCCAGCTGATTGTTCGCAAGTGCTTCGCGAACTTCTTCAACCCTACAATGCTTCGAATTGCTCCACGCAGGCCTTCACCCAGCTTGTCCTGATCGAGATTGCTGGAGACAGGTCTATACTGTTACAGTTTGGTGTCGCTGCTGCGGTGCTCAGCACTGTATCTGTATTGGCTGCATTGATTTCTTCCAGCGCAAATGGCGGCAAGCTATAGTCCAGGTTGAAAAACTGCTTGAGCGGTGTCAGGCTCGATGTTGGCTCTGAGTGGCGTCTGAGTCTTGAGGTGCACACCGCTGGGGTCGTGGAGGATTGAGGCTCCATCGAAGTTTCAGATGATATGCTGCACCGGGAGGAACGCCTTTCTGATTGAGCACTGGACAGGGTTGATGGCTTCAAGTCGACATTGCAAGGCAGCTGTAGATGGAGATCTTGCGGCCGAGATGATGGTGGGAATGGCGGGTTTGTTTGAATTGGCAGTTCGCGCTCCGGCGGACTAGCGATTGACCAGGCTTTCGTAGCGGCAGCTCGGGTCAGCATGAAAGGCTGCAATCCGTCGGCGATGGAATCTCCCTCGCCGTTCATCCAACCGTCGATCCAATCAATCATTTCAAGAGCAAGCCAGTGTAGGCGAAGAAGGAAAGTCCACATCACGCCGATTCCAATAATCGATTTAGCAGGTTCATCGTGTATCGACTTCACCGGAGTTGCAAGATGCATGTTCACCGCACAGGAGAGCAGGATGATCCATTGCATCGCCTCAGTGGTCCACGCGCAACACTGGACTATACGCCGTTGGTCTGCTCCTGGAATCTTGGGTGTTTTGGTTCTGCTGTAACAGAAGCTGACTACAGCTGAGACTACCAAGGAGAGGACAGTCGGTATGTAGAAAACCAGGGGAAGCGATGGAATCTCCGGGGAAGGGAAATGTGGAAGGATCTCAGATGCTGGGATTGGAGAGCTGTTCATGGTAAAAGCGGCCCGTCTGGTAATTGACAGAGTGCAAGAGTTATCAGGGAATCTGTATGCATCAGAGGAACCGACTTGCCTGGTATTTCATCTTGATCCAGTGCAAACGCAGACAGGTCCCGAGCCAGCGTTCCGCATGTCTCAAATGTCTCAAATATGAAACTTGCCACCATAGACCGCCACGGAGATCAGCAAACGATTTCTCAAAAGTGAAAAAGTAGTGGAATGTTTGTAAAAGTCTCATGTCATAAAAAGCGCAGGGCGCAGACCCTCGACGATGGATGTCTTAGCAACATGGCAGTACCGACATTCGGTCTAAGACTACGGTTATTGCCAATATTCGACAGGTCGCAACCACCTATTATGAGTTTGGCTCGACGCCCATATTTGCCACATGCTTAACATACGGCTTGCGGCCAATCGCTTCCGCTCGCGCGAATGCTGCAGTAAGCACGCTGGCATAACTCCAAGTCAGATCGCCAGCACCCTGCGGGGCGCCAGTGTCGCGGTTATACTCCTCAGCCAGATGTCCATCTTCCGGTGTGTAGTACTTGACCGTCCGCATGAAAGCGTCGCCCCAGCCGTGAAGACTGTCGATTGCTTGCCTGTACTGCTTCGAGCGGGACTTGTAGGTCTGACCGGCTTGTAGATTCGCGGTCGGGGCGAAGTAGTCGAAGAAGGACTTTGAGACATCCGTTACGGTTATGCTGCCCGCATCGTTGTACTCGTTGGATGCCGAGTAGAGGAACTGTGCCATAGCGGCCGTGCAGAGGTACCATGGATTACCGCCGTTCTCTTCGGTTCCGGTGCCATTGTATACATCTTCTGGGTAGCGACCAACAGGAATGCCGAGGACCTGGCCCGAGGAGTCCATGTGAGTGCTGGCGATCGGGTATACGTCGAGGAACGAGGTCGAGATGCGCAGAGCCGATGATAGAACCTCGTCGTTGGTGTAGCTGTAGACGCCATCGCCAGCGTATCCGTGATTGACACCAAGCACGACCGCAATGTCCAAGTAGCTTGACTTTCCTTTCAGCACAGGACCGTACTCGTATAGCAGAATTTCTCGGTTGGGATCCCAGAATTGACTCAATGTATCGGTCAATGCATTGGCAGCGGAAGAGAGGATCGCGGATGTACTAGGATCTCCCATCTTGGTGGAAAAGTCCGTACCCATGACCAGCGCCCGACGTTGTACCATGCGCGTGTAGAAGTGGTCGCTCTCCTCTTCCTCCCAAAGGTCGAAAGACGGCGAAGACCAGTTGTTTGCCACAAAGAGCAGATCCTTCAAGACAGGTGCTTCCGAAGGATAAGTCGCCGAGTCGTATACCTTCTGCTGGATAGTATTCACATCTCCACCGTCCTCTAGGTAGCTGTTCGCAAACTCCATCAGTGTAATGGCAGATGTCGCGGGGCCATCATTCTGCGGTCGACCCCATGGGCCAGTGAACGCCGTGTTGTTGAGGTAGAACTGGTTGAAAATCAGTATTGGGATTCACGACCTTAGCCTTATGAAGGTCGTTTGACTAACCTTTGGCTCACCGAGTCCCGTAATCAGATCTGGATCATTCTGTTCCGTTGCCCTGGCCCCAGCGTACTCAAATAAAATCTCCTCATACTGCTGCTTGACTTTCCTCTTAGTCGCAGCCGAGTAGAGAGTTGCCACCACATCCATCGTTAGCGAAGCGTCTCTCACCCAGGTGTACTCGTAGTCGGGATCCTTTTGTTCGTAACTTGGACCGCTGCGAGCAGCGACGACCACACCGTCGACTGCGCCTTCTACGGCCGGATTAATGTTCAGGAACATGCGCTGGAAGGCAAGTTTGGCTTCGGAGTCTACATTGGGATTCCCTTTGACTGCAAGCCAGTCGGTGATATCATCGCCAAACCCAAGGGGCGAAGCGTAGGGAGCCGGAGGAGCTGCCAGGCTCGGCTCTGGTGCTCCAGTGGCATCGACAGAGAGGCCTAGTTGCTGCACGTAGGTCTCGCCAATGTCAGTTGCTCGGTAGGTGAGGTTGAGGAGCTCGGTAATGCCATCAATGTAAACTGGCGTGCTGCGAAATTCATGTGAGCATGAATAGTCTAGAAGGCTAGATTATACTTACCTTGTGGTCCACAGCTCCCAGCTGCCATCGTCTATGCTGCTAGAGTAGCCGAACGTCAAGCTGGAAAGTGGTGTACTCTCATTCTGCCGATTCGTGTAGTACAGCGTCACGACTTTGTTGTAGTTGACATTTGCGATGTACGCAGTAGCGTTGAAGGTGCCGCCACAGTAGGAGTAGCTGCCGAGAGCAACGTTACTGTCGGACGGCACTGTAGACCTGAGGGTGGTAGTCTGACAGCTCTGACCAAGAGCAGATGTAAAGTAGGTGAGCCCGCAGAGGGCTATCTTGAGGAAGCTCTTCATATCCGTGATGCCCGAGACGAAAGCTTCGTGCAGAGGCGATGGGGGGTGAAGTGCGGTGAGAAATGAAAGGCAGTGTTCCATGGCCTTCTTAAACCTATACCTTAGCTAGGGTTAGGCCTGCACAGGCAATGACGCCCGGATTGATTCATCCGACAAAGACGCCGTAGCACTTCTCTCTAGCAGTATGGTGTGCAGTCTTCCCGGTCTCGTGATTCGCGAGAAGATGATTAAAGCGTTCGGTTCCTGCATAAGAAGTGTATACCATGGCTTAAAGAGGAAGGTGAGAAGGCCGATCCCCGCTTTGTGGTTGATTCGTCTCCACAGTGAGGAGGGGGCCCACGGGAGGAGATGCAGGGCTCTGACATGGTGGCGAAATGAGAAGATTCGCCGTGCAGGCTGCGCAGTGTGCCGCGGAATGACTATGTCTGATGAGACAATACAAGTTTTCGAAAGTCGTCAGAGGCTCACTAGATGATGACCAAGTGCACTCGACACAGCTAAGGCGGAAGGTGTCTCTCAGTCCCGATAGTAGTCGGAAGATACCTCGCCAATCAGCTGTCTAGGCCGTACGCTACTGTACGAGGTACTAGGCGGCCAAACGCACATTGATCAATCGAAAGCTCAATCAAACTCGTCATCAATTCGTGCGCAATAGGCAGTGCAGCATCGCAATCAACTTCCATTAAGTACCAGTGTTAATTTCATGGATTATCTAAGCGGACGCTCCTGGACGTGACAGGCGCGTTGGCGCGAGCGCGCAGCAATTCCGTCTGCCGCGTCGTTGCAACTCAAGCCCAAGTAAGTCGCCTTCTGAACTTCCTCCTTCCTCGCCAACATTGCAACGCTTGCAGCCACGCGACAAGCTGTTGGCAAACCATCGCATCAACATCGGCCATTGTCCAAACGCGTCTTCAAGGGCGTCCGCGACGCGAAAAGCGCGTGTAACTCCGCGCGACACGTCATACCCTGGTTCTACAGATTTCAATCTTGGGGGCTCGGACCTACTGAGGAGCAAACAACTCCCCCCTCTTCTTCACCACCATGAGTGGCGCAAACACTGTAGGTGCTGGCGATAGCACCATGCCCGACACCAGCATGATCGACACGCCCGACTATACCGATACCGAGTCCAACCCAACCCGTGACCCTAGTGTGGCCGGCGATGCTGGAATCGACGGCCGCAAGAAGCGCTGGGAAGGCAATCAGCTGCGCAAGAGTATGTTCGGCAAGAAACATGACAGGCTTGGCCAGGACAAGGACGAAGACACAATCAGGCGTTTCAGATACCTACTGGGCTTGACCGATTTATTCAGGCACTTCATCGACACCAACCCGGATCCGAAGATCAGGAGGGTCATGGAGGAGATCGACCGCCAAGACCAAGAGGAAGCTGCGCACAAAGCCGGCAGCAAACGGAAAGGAGGGGCAGGAGGCGAACGCAGAAGGCGGACTGAGAAGGAAGAGGACGCCGAGCTTCTCCGTCAGGGAAAGCATGTGGATGACGAGGATCGCACGATTTTCCGCGAGAGCCCAAGCTTCATCAAGGGCGGAGAAATGAGGGATTACCAGGTGGCTGGCCTCAACTGGCTTGTTAACTTGCACGAGAACGGTATCTCCGGCATTCTCGCAGATGAGATGGGTCTGGGCAAGACGCTCCAGACCATCTCGTTCTTGGGTTATCTACGCTTCGTGCAAGGTATCACTGGTCCCCATCTGATCGCTGTCCCCAAGTCCACCCTTGACAATTGGGCACGTGAGCTCTCCAAATGGATACCAGAGATTGAGGTCCTCGTGCTCCAGGGTGCGAAGGAAGAGCGTCACGAGCTCATCAACAACTGCCTGCTGGAGGAGAAGTTCGACGTCTGCATAACGTCCTACGAGATGATCCTGAGAGAGAAGAGTCACTTGAAGAAGTTCGCTTGGGAGTACATCATCATCGACGAGGCGCACCGTATCAAGAACGAGGAATCTTCACTTGCACAGATCATCCGTGTCTTCAACTCACGAAACCGGTTGTTGATCACTGGTACACCACTTCAGAACAACCTGCATGAGTTGTGGGCACTTCTCAACTTCTTGCTTCCCGACGTCTTCGGTGATTCGGAAGCCTTCGACCAATGGTTCAACAACCAAGACGCTGATCAGGACACCGTCGTGCAGCAGCTTCACCGTGTCCTCCGTCCTTTCTTATTGCGTCGTGTCAAGAGCGACGTGGAGAAGAGCCTGTTGCCGAAGAAGGAGATCAACTTGTATGTGGGCATGAGCGAGATGCAAATCAAATGGTACAGGAACATCATTGAAAAAGACATTGATGCTGTCAACGGTGCTGGCGGTAAGAAGGAGAGCAAGACCCGTCTCCTCAACATCGTCATGCAACTGCGCAAATGCTGCAACCACCCATACCTGTTCGATGGCGCCGAGCCTGGTCCGCCCTACACGACAGACGAGCACCTGGTCTTCAACGCGGCCAAGATGACTATGCTCGATAAGTTGCTGAAGAAAATGCAGGCGCAGGGTAGTCGTGTGCTCATTTTCTCCCAAATGTCCCGTGTCCTGGACATTCTCGAGGATTACTCTGTTATGCGAGGCTATCAGTACTGCCGTATTGATGGCTCAACTGCGCACGAGGACCGTATTGCCGCAATCGACGAGTACAACAAGCCGGAGTCCGAAAAGTTCCTCTTCCTGCTCACTACTCGCGCTGGTGGTCTTGGCATTAACTTGACGTCGGCCGACATCGTGGTTCTGTTCGACTCTGACTGGAATCCTCAAGCCGATCTGCAAGCTATGGACCGTGCTCATCGTATTGGCCAGACGAAGCAGGTCCACGTCTTCCGCTTCGTCACTGAGAAAGCCATCGAAGAAAAGGTGCTGGAACGTGCTGCGCAGAAGTTGCGTCTCGACCAGCTGGTCATTCAGCAGGGTCGCACTCAGCAACAGGCCAAGCAGGCTGCATCTAAAGACGAGTTGCTGGGCATGATTCAGCACGGCGCCGAAAACATCTTCAATGACTCGAAGGAAGGCGGCGCCTTCACCAAAGATGGGGAGCTCACAGAGACTGATTTCGACGACATTCTCCGCCAAGGTGAAGAGAAGACAAAACAAATGAATGCCAAGTACGAGAAATTGGGTCTTGATGATCTACAGAAATTCAGCACCGAATCAGCCAGTGCGTATGAATGGAATGGCGAGAGCTTCATCAACCGCAAGAAAGACATCGGTATCAACTGGATCAATCCCGCTAAGCGTGAGCGCAAGGAGCAGAGTTACAGCATGGATAAGTACTATCGCAACGCTCTGATGACCGGCGGCCCTAGGCCGGATCCCAAACCGAAGGTTCCGAGAGCGCCGAAGCAGCAAGCTATGCATGATTATCAGTTCTTCGACTCTCGTCTTGGCTTCCTTCAGGACAAGGAGACTGCATGGTTCAGGAAGGAGAACAACTTGAAAGCTCCGCTAGCAGACGGTGAGGAAGACACACTTGAGCAGCGTACGGCGGACCAAGAGCTCGAACAGCAGGCCATCGACGAAGCTGAGCCTCTCACCGAGAAGGAACAGGCTGAGAAGGAAAAGCTTACCAACGAGGGCTTCGGCGAGTGGAACAAGCGTGACTTCCAACAGTTCGTCAATGGGTCTGCGAAGTACGGACGTAACAACTACGACACCATCGCCCTTGAGGTGGACAGCAAGGACGCAAACGAGATCAAGAAGTATGCCAAGGTGTTCTGGAAGAAGTACCAACAGATTCAGAACTGGGAAAAGCACATCGCAGCAATCGAAGAAGGTGAGCAGAGGCAGAGGCGGGTGGTGCAGCAACGCGACATGCTCAGAAGGAAGATGCGCATGTATCGCGTCCCGCTGCAGCAGTTGAAACTGAACTACACCGTCTCGACCACGAACAAGAAGGTGTACACCGAAGAGGAAGACCGCTTCTTGCTTGTGATGCTTGACAAGTACGGTCTGGACTCGGAAGGATTGTACGAGAAGATCCGAGATGAGATCCGTGAGAGCCCCTTATTCAGGTTCGACTGGTTCTTCCTCAGCCGGACGCCCCAGGAGCTTAGCAGGCGATGCGCGACCCTCATTACGACCGTGACGAGGGAATTCGAGGGTGGGCCTCCAGCCAAGGAGAACAAGCGGGGTGCAGAGGAGGCGGACGAGGAGGAGGAAGAGGAAGAGAAGCCCGCCGCGAAGAAGGGCAGGAGTAGCACCGGGACTGCCAAGGTACGTATCATGCTCACTCTTAATGAACTAGAAGACCATGCTAACTCTTTGACGTAGAACAAAACCGTCAACGGCGTGAAGGGCACGCCCAACGGGACCTCTCGTGCCGCTAGTGAGGACACGACAGCTTCTGGTGGCGCGGCAAAGTCGCGGGCCCGCGGTCGCAAGAGCGGTGGCAAGTAAACCATCGAGGCTGATGTCCAAAGCGGCAACATCTTCCTCGCTGCATCTAGCATGGCGTTACGGTGTTTTTCAGAAAGTGATCGGCAAAGGGGAAATCGCGAGCTGCTATAGCACGGTACCATCGGGAAGTCGGACATTCTGCGGCGTTTATGCATTAACGTGTATGAGTAACAGTAAGTAGACTAGGATGCGAGCGAGAGCAATGACACTTTTGTCTGTAGCATGACTTCACGCGTGTACGTTCGGGTGCTTCCATTCTTGAATAACCCACACGCTTAACCATACGAGCGCCACCATCTTCGCGAATCCTTTCTAATCAATTCATATGAGCGGCAAACCACCAACGAGGTTCCTTGCATAAGTCATAACCTTCCGTCTCGCTCCGACACCACAAAGGCTGGAAGAAATCACATTGCCTGTACGTCTGGCGCTAGGTTCCTGATTCTCGGATGCAAACTGCCACCGGAGAAGTCTCCGCAACTTCTTCCCTGCTGGCCTGACATCCCGTCTTTCGCTCTCGCGTCCCCAGTTCTTCCCATGGCCTCCCGTCTCGCTCCGCAGATGAAATGTAATACGCCCGTCGCTTCGGCAACACCGGTGCGGCATTGACGACAAGTGGCAGCGCCATGTCCACTTTAGACAGTCGCCTTCGAGGCGACGGTGACGGACACTGCGGTTCCTGATCGAGGATGGTCTTGCTCGGTGATAGAGCCTCGTCCTTGTCCATGCGAGTTCGACTCTTCTCTGATCACTGGAAGTCGAAATGGCAAATTATTATCCACTTCTCCCTCCGTTAGGGACTCGGTCCTCCCAGGCGAGGACGCCGTACGACTGGATGCCGCCGACGACGAATACGTGTGATCCCCGACGTACCGCTCCAGAAACCCTGCGCTGGAGAGCCTCCGATGCCGCGCTTCGAGGTATTTGGCGAGGAAATGGTATTCCCAGGTCGCTTCGGCTGGCATTGTTTTTTTTAGCCTGTGTGTTGATCTTGGGGACTTTTTCTCTCCCGTTGCGGGTGGTAGATGGTTGTGGTTCAGGGAACGGTAGTACGTTCGTCAGCTTTTGATGATAGCTGGTAGCTTGGGATATGGTGCATGGGACGGATACCCTAGAGGAGGAGCTCCGCTCTAGCCGTCAGATAGTAGCATGACCAGCAGATTACTACGAGCCAGGATCTCTCCGTCCAAGATCCGGAGGATTAGAAGCGTTTCCCGCTATCGCCATCGTGCAAGGTAGTCCTGAGGAGAAGCAGGCCAATAGAGAAAAGAGTCGACCTCCGGGTTCCCGGTCTGACTGGCTTGTTACCAATCCGGCAGAAAGCTGAGTCAAGGGCTGCTGCAAGTGAGAAAAGAAAGAAGCCTGATGACTCCGCTCGACTCCGGTCAGAAGTCGCGTGTGACTGTGAGCGATTTCCCCAGTCTGACAAGTGGTTGAATCGCCTTCCTTCGATCACACCACTGAGAAATAGCCCCGTGCAGCTTTGGATTTCCCCCTCAAATAGGGAGGAGAGAGAGTCGTGACTCTAGCTCCTGAGCTTCTTTGACGGCGTGCACAGCGCCAGAAGCCAACTGATATTCCGACACGAGCTGCCACGAGACTGCAATCCTTTTCAGCAAAATACGGTAGGGATGGCAAAGTCCCTTGACGGCTTGCAGAGTCAACCGTAGAAATGATGAAGAGGAAAAAAAAAAAAAAAAAAAGGGGGGGGGGGGGGGGGGGGGGGGAAGACGCAAAAAAGATTCAAGATCGAGATCAGAAAATTGCACACACACAAAAAAAGAATAGATTTGGTGATATCTCGCTTGCCGAACGATCATTACACATGGCTCATATCGACGCCACGTCGGACGCCCCCACCACCACCACTTCTCCCACCTCCTGCTCCTCCTCCCTCCCCACTCCCCCCTCCGCTACTACTCTCCTTATCCCGACGTTTTCGCAAAGCCGCCAGCGGCGTCTTGACCTTCTTGCGATCCTTCTCGCGCTCGCGCTCGCGGAGCTTCGCCTCCTCCATCTGCTGCTGGATCTGCAGGCGCGCGGCTTCCCGCCGCTCGCGATGTCTGACCTCGCGCTCGTAGCTGGGCAGCGCGGTGGTGCCGGTCGTGTGCTCGGTGTCGCTGCTGACGGCGCTGGAGATGGCGCTTGTGGTCGCGCTGGTGGCGTTGGGCGAGTGGTCCGAGCCCCGGCTGTGGAGGACGCGTCGGATGCTGCCGTGGAAACTGCTGCCCCGGCCTGCTGAGCTGGGCCGGTCACGAGATTCGCGTGATTCGGCGAAGTGGACTTCGGCGGGCATCGGGGTGGAGGCTGTGCTGGCCCCGGGATTGTAGTTGCTGGTTGATGTCACGTCGTCGTCGTCCTCTTCTTCGTCCGTTGCGGGTTCCCAGTTTCTTCTCCGGGGTGGAGGATATTCAGAACTCATTCGTGAGTCCATGCCAGCTGGCAGAATCGATGGTCCGCTCGCTATCTTGTCCGCGACAGTGTCATAGGACGTCTGGCTCGGCACTTCATCGCTAGTCTCGTTGGTGGTCGTGTTCTGGAGCTGGTCAATCAGCTCCTCCCATCGAAAGCTCAAGGCGCTATTTGGTCGCTCAGCCCTCTCAGCCCGACTAAGGCACTCTTTCGACCTCTTGTCGAGGGTCGTGCAGATCTCATGGAAGGATAAGAGGTCACCACCTGACGCGTGGATGGCATTTATAGTGTCCGTGAGTCGGCCTGACGAGTTGGACACAGCATCGCTTGTCGGCTGTGGTGATGTGATCTCAAGCCAAAGATTGACGAGATCAGCATATGCCCGAGCCTGGTCGATCAGATACGGCAAGCTGGGAAATCCCTCTCGACTCGTAGGCGGAAGGCGCTGCATGACCGTCATGGGTGTTGTGTAACTAAGATTAGTTTCGGCACTGACTACGCCTGGGGCATAAGTGGGTGAGGCAACAGGTGATCCTGTATAACCGGCTGTCGCGCCCGAAAGCGCAGTCGGGACATAGCAAATGTCGTCGATGAAAGCTTTGAAGCTCTCCCGGTGCTGGGTCAAGAAGGCATTCATAGGCTCCATCCAATGCTCTTTGGTACCAAAAGATGCCATATTAGCCATAGTCTGCAACGACTTCGCAATGAGAGTGAAGGTTCGCCGCGCACGAGGCTTGATGTCGTCTAGAACCAAGTCAGTATCACACTAGCTTTTAAGATAATACCCGGAGCGTACCTTTGAGTAGTCCAAACAGCTTCGGATTGAGCACCGCAGGACAAAAGAACCGGAGGAACAAGAACCCACTGACACTGCTATAGCTCACCGTCCTCAAGAAATCACCATACCGGTCTTCGGCACATGCGCGAATATGCCGGAAGATCATGCGCAGCTCGACAGGGCATTTGGTCTTGTTGCTGACAATCACCTTCCAGACCTCCTGCGTGAAAAGCATCAACCGTCTCCAATTCCGCTCCAGATCTTGCTGACTCTCGACACGGTTTGGATCGACTTCGCAGTTCGGGTCCTTTTCGTTGATCTCCTTCAGCTTCGGACCAAGCGATTCTTCTAAGTACTCCCTGCCGACGCGCCGCATATGGGTATCTAAACTCTTCGTGAGGAGTGTATTACCGCGGAAAAGGAGATTGGCTTCGAGGGTTGCGTTCTTGTTCAGATCGCGCACAATAAGCTCGCGATCGCTGCTATGTCCAATGGTTGCGGCGGTTTCGTTCGTGGCGTCGGAGCCGACGCGCCTACTGTATCGTAATCGGCTGAGGGGCGTCTCTTTATGTATCCCATCGATTTCCTCTTCCACCAACGCCGAGAGCCAGTCGCTTACCGTTCCAGATACCTGGAAAATACTAAGCAAGCAGTCGCTCAGTCGCTTCAAGTCGTTTGGGAAGAGCGTCGCGATCTGAAGGGTAAGTGCGTTGCTGAAACGATGCAGAAGATCGCCTAGGGGCTGGTAGTCGTGCGCCATGAGGACTACACCCTCCTCTGCACGGGCTTTGATGAGCACCTCGCCGACCTGCTGATTATGTGTGACCACAGGCCACCACCTTTCCACTTCTTTCTCTTCTTCCAGTTCCTGCATATAAATCTCCACTTTCCCACACGTCATGTCAAATGTCAGACCGGTGTATCCGCCGTTGTAATCGCTCTTCAATCCATAGGCTTCATGGACCATTTTACTCTCTTGCTGCTCCCTCGCTTGCGGGTTGTCAGGCGGGCGGCGTTTGATGACCACACTAATGTTATTCAAGACGGGTGGCAGATCCGCAAAATCGAAGCTCTCGCCCCAGAGCGGTGTCAAACCTTCGTACTTAACGGCCGTCTTGCCACGTGTTTCGTTGTCTAGCAGGACCTCGGCGTAATATCCATGCAGCTCAGGTCTGGCGAGAGAGTTAGATCCGTGACCGCTTGCATGGCCACCGCTAAAACCAGATCCCGGTGAAGTCGGCGCGGTTGAGGTGTGTGGTGGATACATTTTAGCCTCAACGATGCGGATGCTAAGGCTGCGCTCCACGCGGAACATGTCGTTGGTAGAAGCATCCGGTGATTCAGGTTCACCGTTCTGCGCGGGCGTCGGGGGCCCGTATAGCTGGGGCATTGTGAATGCGCGCAACAGCACAAACCAGACTTCGTAGAGCACTCTGTTCTCCAGGCTGAGGAAGATAGGGCGCAGGAAGCCCGGCTGGCTATTGTTGAGATTCGACGTGTATTGAGGATAGATGGCGATGCAGAAATCGTTCTCGAGCACTGACGGATCCAGCCGTTGGATGGCGCACCGGCTGAGCTGACTTAACTGCACCACTGAGATCAAGGTGTTGTCCAGGTCGGAGTGGAGTTTGAGCTCGCCATTCTCCCGCAGCTGACCACTAATGCGCCGCCACCGTCGCGAGGCATAGCTTTGCATGCGATAGGCCGCTGGTCTCGTTGTGCTAGGCGGGTTCGCAGTAGACCCGCTGCTGTAGCCGATATTAGTATCCCAAAACACCATCTTACCGATCTTAATAACCGGAGCTTCCTTAAGTGGTGCCCCAGTCGACTTCCTTCGATCACTCTTTGAGCTACTGGCACGATGGCGCCGTGCTGAGGATTTCCTTGGAGGAGGCTCTGGCCTAGCTGTCACTGAGCGCGAACTCGCCAGCTGACGGACAGCAGCAGCACTTTCTTCCGGAGGTCTTCGCGACGGGGAATGCCACCATAAGAATGTCGCGAACCATGAGTCGAAATCACTCTGGGTCTGTAGCTTGACGTGGACCCCTGAGTCGGAGTGGGGGAAGCTCACGTCCAGATATGGTGTCTCATCTTCCACGCTCGGCACGACACTGCAACCTCGTAGATCCGAGACAAGTACGTGATGTGACCCCTCGCCGCCCCTCGGTTCGTACATCAATCTGCCGTCATCTTCCTTGACGTAGCAGTAGCATTGACTCCATGGACTTGTTCTGTCTCGGCGAAAGACGACGCTGCCGCTCATCGTGCCCCTTAGGGTCTTCATCAAGTACACGATCCGTTTCGCGTTGGTCGGGGGCAACCCAGGCGCCATGGACTGGGCCGTCTCGGTGGAGATTGGGGAGATGGACCTGCTCCCAGGGTATTCAGTAGTGCCCTGTACTGGTGAGCCGACCGAGTGGATAGAAGGCGCTGCTGGTGGCGAAGTGGCTGCGGGGACGGATGCCAAATAATCTGCGCCGTGGTAGACTGGCGAAGAAGAAGAAGGCGAGTGCACACTGCCGATGCGATTGCGACTCTTCAGTAGAGCATTCGGCGACCGCTCTCGTCTGCGCGTGCTCTCATCCAGCGTTCGTGTCCTCGGTCGAGCAGGGTTGCTGCTTGACTCCTTTGCCGCGTGCCGTCCTTGGTTCTTGCTGCTGCTGCGCGCAGGCATTCCCGCTGAGCTCCGGAACGAGCCACTCTTTTGAGTTACGGATGGGCTGTTCTGAGAAGCGACACGCGCTTCGTTATCCGACTCTCGTTCTTTGGCCACTCTTCGACTCTTACTTGGTGGACTCGCCGCTTGCACCGGGCTTGAAGGGGTTGCTGCGGGACCGCCGACAATAGTCGTCGTTGTGCCCAGAGATGAAGGGCCGTACGGTATGAAGGCCCGCTCGAAGCTCGAAGTGCCACGGTCAGAGACGCCGGGACTGCCCTCACCTTCGTCCTGCGGACCGGAACGTTGACTGGCGCGCTCGGTGTCCACTGCAGGCGCATGGCCATGACGGTGGAGGCGGTGGTGTTGGTGACGATTTGGCTGCTCCTCGGGGGGTGTCACGGCCCTGGCAGACCCGGTTGTGCTACCGCCAGTAGCGACCGAAGAGGACATGGGCGTACTCTGCCTCCGTGGGGGCACCTGCGCCTCCTGCTGCGTCTGCTGCTGTTGCGCCTGCTGTGCCTGTGCCTGCCTCTCGGCCTCGCGCTCCTCTTTCAACCACTCATCATACAAATTCGCTTCCTTGACCCGCCTCTGGTCATTCCACCGCTGCCTCCTTCCCGGCTCCATCTTCTGCCCCGAGTCCAGCCTCACACCGCCCTCGTCTCCCAATTCTTCTTCTTCTTCCTCTTCTTCTCTTCTCGTCCCCGAGATTCAAAACCCTAAGCCCCTATCGGCGAGCGCAACGGCTTCGCCAGAACGTGTCAACACTGCGCAGCTGCTGGCGGCTCCGCATGTCGCAATAATGCGCTTGCTCAAGGTCGAGAGATTTAGGCTCACGACCGAGAACCCTTCGAATCCACACCAAGGCACCAAACCCTCTCTGCACCTTTTGCCCTCCTCCAAGAGAACACAGCCCCGTACAAAAACTTCACTTCGCAGTTGCAACCATACAAAGAGAACAGCAAGATTTTTCTTCTCACAATAGCATGGGCCGTGTGTGTGTGTGTGTGTGTGTGTGTGTGTGTGTGTGTGGCTTTTGCTGCCCAACAATAGCGCCGAGGCGTGCGAAGCGTGCGTACCTGAATCGAATAGGCTTCCTCTGAACGAAAGCCCGCGCCCGCGCGCCCTCAAACAGCTTGCATTCTTAGGCGGCCAAGTGTGGAACCCTTTCCACCCTTTGCCCGGGGGTGGGCTTTGCTCGGGAGTTGGCGGCGGAGCTGGGATCTTCCCTTTCCCTTTCCCTTTCCCTTCCAATCTTGTTTCGGATATCAAGGCCAAGCGAAGAATTGCGGATTTTCCTGTTTACCGAATAACTGCCATTGAATATCTTAGTTCAAGGAATGAAAATTAGGTTCTAGGCTCGAAAGCACTATACACAGTACCATCCAATGTCAAAAGTGCGGCCTGCAGGCTTACGTGAGGGGTGTCCCCCCCGTTTCAAAATCCACCGGGATCCGCTGAATAGCATTGGTGGGTAGGCCCGTGGAGGGGGAAGAAGGGCAAAAGAAGAAAGGGCCACACACGGGTAAAGGAAATCCGATGCTCCTTTGGGGATACGCGAAGTTTACTCTTCTCTTCCCTCAGCCCTATGATTATGTTTTTTTTTTTACGCCCGCGTCAGGCGCTTGAAATTCCATGCGACGTAGATTGCGGTCTACCTTAGTTTACTAATGTATCTCTATTCGAAAAAAAAAAAAAAAAAAAAAAAACCAAAGTGTTGATTTTCGAATCGAGAAATGGAAAGTCTTGTGATAGGCGAGGGGAAGAAGAGAGGCGAAAATGCGAGCACAGGGAATACCAAACCAAAAAAAAAAAAAAAAAAAAAAAAGGAGAGAGAGAGAGAGAGAGAGAGCGACGGACAAATTTTTTGGCGTTTCATGTCACGACTACGGACGACGAGAAAGCAAGGAAAGTAGCAGAAGTGGTGAAAAACAACCCGCCCGCCCTCCTCTCCCCCCTCTCCCTCCCAATTTCAAAGTCCTTCCGCCGCCGGCACAATCGATTCACATTTGATGAGAAAGTTATATCCAGCCAAGCAAGCAAGCAAGCAAGCAAGCGTAGTGTGATCCCGCGCGCGCGCACCGATTGGGTGCTTCCAGCCACCAACGACGACGACGAGGGTCGCAAGCATGGAAAAAGTAGAAAGGAGAAAAGAAAAAGAAAAGGGAGATAAAAAAAAAAAAAAAAGGGAGAAAGGAAGAAAGAGTTTCTCGCGAGGGGGGAACAGCGGCCACCAACCCCTTTTTTTCGTTAAAAATTCCATCTTTCCCATCCCATCACAGACTCCCCTCCCGAAAAAACCCCCCACCCCATGATCGTCATCGTCGTCATCGTCGTCATCGTCATCATCGCGTATACCCCTCCCCTTTTGTCTCTCTCACTCTCACGCTCTACGTGTTCGTCCGACTTCTCGGCTCCCTGACCGATAGACTCTCGTCACTAATCGGACTGCCGACGCCCGGCGGATGCTGGTGGGCGTTCCTCACCGCGGCCAAGTCGCCACTGGCGGTTTTACGTACGGCTTGGCGCATCGTCTCGATCGTCAATTCGCCGTGCTGACCGGCCGGGCTGCCCATGGTGCCGCCGCTGATGGAGCGAGCAGGCGAGCCCTGGGATCCGGACGCCACTAGGGGATTCTCCATGTTGGTGCCTTGAGGTGGGGTGACGACGCCAGGTGCGCTGCCGGTCCCCCCGCTAAGCGTGTAGCTGTGGTTGGAAGCTGGCGAGCGCGGAGAGCGGAATGGGGAGGTCGTGCGTTCGGGAGCGTTGGAGGGGATACTGGAGGATAGGCTCGCCAGGTGCATGCTATCCCTGCTCCCTACTTCGCCGAGGTGAGAGGCCATGTGCTCGTGGTGTTCGTGTTGGACCACGTCCGCGAAGGAGATGAAGCTCAGTCGCTTGACGTCGTTCGGGTCTAGCTGGCCGTAGGTACTCGCTGCATCGTCTTGTTCGGCGGAAGCAGGCGGCAAGATCCCGGATTGATGGAGTGAGGGCGAGCCGGCAATCTCAGCGGCCGATACTGAATCCTCTGTCCGAGTCTGCTGTAGAGCGGGAGAGTGTAAGGCGGTGAGGTCGGCGTGGCTTGTTGAGCCTTCAAGCACGGATGCCATGGCAGGCTGGTGAGAGGACGACGTTACAATCTCGACTTCGTCCGGGTTCAGTTCTTCGCTGGTGATTGCTTGAGCAGAGGCTTCCAGTGCTGGGGGTATATGATCTTCAGTCATGACGTGGGAGGGTATATGTGCTGGATCGAGCTCATTGTGGAGCGTAGACATGGGCACTGGCTCTTGAACGTTGCGCTCAAAGATGGCCTCACTTGATGCAGGACTATGCAGACGCGGAGAACTTGAGCGTAAACGGGATGGCGAAGCCGCGACGCCTTGGGGATATCGGGGTTTCGAGGGTGAGATCGGGATCGGTTGCGGTCTGAGGTCTGGCTGCTTCATATCCTTGATGGCAGCCTCGGTTTGCGGCAGCATGCCACCCTGTTGGGCCTCCATCGTGCCTGCACTCTGCTCTGCGTCTAAATTCCTGCTCCCGGGTCCCAAAAATCTTCTTTTCCCAGTCTTGGGGTCAATGATGCCGCTCGCACCTACTTCCTCACTCTCCGCGGCTCCGTATTGCTGTGCCAGGGGCGGGGTTTCCGACGAACCAGGTAATGCCGAAGATTTCGTGGTCGGTTCGGAAATATGCGGTTCTTGTAAAGGCGGCATGCTCTGGTTGCTGCTATCGCATCGGAGGCGCTAACGTCGCAGTGGGCTGTCCAGACTTGTCGCAAGGTTGCACGGCAAGAAGAAACAGCCGATTCCAATTGGCTGATGGCAGCGATGCTAAGAGAATGCCCGATTCTGCCTCCGACAGACAACACCTTCGTATGCAGTCAACCGGTCCACGGATGTCTTTTGGCGACGGCTCAAGCGAGTGATTGCAACGCAGAAGACGTAATCGGGATTGAAGGGTGGGATCAAGGATGATAGCCATTCATCAGTTCGGAGGAAGATTGGACCATCTCAAGTCAGGTGCGCCGTTCGGACCCTATGACGTACTCCCGCGGGGCCGAGCCAAGAGCCAGGGTTCGTATAAGCACCCGACGAGCATTCGAATTCGTCTCCCGCGTGTCGTATACCGTCTCCTGTTTCATGAAGGTGACGCAGCGAAGAAGACAGGAGATTGCGAGTAGCGCTGCGCAGCCGACACAAATGTTCAGCCTCCGTCCGTCTGCGTCATTTCGCGGACGACGATTGAAGATCATCTGATTCTGGTGTGAAGAGCTCTGTGGCCAGGACCAGAAGTGACGGATGAATGACAGCCGCGACGCTCTTATTACGACGACGTGTCTTGCCAAACAATGCCAGAGGGTGCTTCTCGCTCTTGAGCGGCGGTGTGTCAATGGTCCTGTCTGCCGTGGCTGTCGTCGCCAACTTCGGTGTCAGCGGCGTAGGTGAGCGATGAAGGTATTCGAATGTCGAAGCCATTGCTTTCTCTGTCGGAATGATTTTGAATGTTTGCGAAACAACTGAATATGCGGTGAACTATACATCTCCTACTCAGCTGCGTACCGACTCTGTAGATATATTGTAACTGCTCGCCGCAGCAACGTGGCTTGGCTACGTCTTTGCTCTGCTTCGCGGCGCAGTCGGATCCTCAGTAATCCTGCGATACCAGAATAACATAACAGTGCCACTCTGGCCCCCCAACTTTTGCAAATCAGATCCACAGAAGCCCTGACTGGTTTGTCCTTTTACTCTACCAGTCCATGCTGAAATTTCTTGACCAACGGACTCGATACTCGCTAGTAGAGCACATGGCGCAAAAACGCGCTGGCAGAAATGGACAGAATGGTGCACAGTAGCTCTCTGTTGTGGATGTATCCCAACCAACGAGTCCATGCGTCTCGTAAAAATTCCCCACCTCCTAAGAGCACTGCCATAAGCCTTTTTTTAATACCCTACAAGCGCTTGGCTGCGACAATGCTGGACGCTATCACAAGTAGATGCCTGGATATCACCCCTCCAAATCGTAGACGCCAATTGATTGCAATACCACAAGCTCATACATCCACCTTCCCCATGTACCAAACAACTCCATACACTCACTACACTGAAATAAGAGAGAGAGAAGAAAGATGTCTAGTCGAACATCTTACTGTACGCCTTCCGCTCCTTCGCCTTCCTGTCCGCCGCATTCTTCTTCACGGCCGCGAGTTCGTTCTTGACGCCCGCGTCTGAAGGCGCGAGCTTCTCGGCCATCTGCAACAGCGCGATCGCATCTTCCTCGTTCTTGCTGTCCTTTGCTGCTACGCCCTTCCTGAACAGTGCCTTCGCCTTCTGCGCATCGCTAATACCCTGCACCAGCAACGCCTTGTCCGCCGAGTCCGATGAGTCCACGTACTTCTTCAGCTTGTGCTGCAGCATGCTGCTGTTGGTGTGCAGCGAGATCTTCAACTGGCTGAGCTGCGTGCCGAGGTCTTTGGGGTCGTCTTCAAGCGGGACTGGGTACTCGTGGAGGTATCTCAGCGCCTTCTGGTACTTGCTCAACCCGAGCTCGAGCTCCCCGGACTTGAACGCCTTGTTGCCCATCTCCTTCAGCTCGCTCGCTATCCGCACAATCTCCGTCCCTTTCCACTCCTCGCCCTGCTTGAGCTGATCTTCGGGGAAGTCTTCATAAGCATCGCCCGTCATGTCCGGTGCCTTCTTGGTGAACTCGGCTACGTCGGTGCCTGCGGGGAGCTCGCCACAGTCGGCGATGATGACGTCCTGCTTCGGCTTGTCGCTCTCGCCAACGGGCGTGTTCTCCACCTGTCTGACAATGCTCTTGCCCGCCACCACCTCACCGAACACAACGTGCTTGCCATCCAGATGAGGCGTAGGCACCGTCGTCACAAAGAACTGGCTTCCGTTCGTGCCTGGGCCGGCATTGGCCATGCTCAGAAGGAAAGGCTTCTCATGCTTGACATCGAAGGCCTCATCCTCAAATTTCTCGCCGTATATGCTCTCTCCACCCGTGCCATTGCCTGCAGTGAAGTCACCACCCTGAATCATAAAGGACTTGATGACCCGATGGAAGGAGGAGCCCTTGTAGTGCAGAGGCTTGCCGGCATTGCCCACGCCCTTCTCGCCAGTGCAGAGCGCGCGGAAGTTCTCGGCGGTCTTGGGGACGATGTCGGTGTAGAGCTCGAAGACGACCTTGCCGGCGGACTGACCGCCGATGGAGATGTCGAACCAGACGTTGGGACGGTTGGGTGCCATGTTGAAATCTCAGATTCTTGCAAATGGGTCTACTCCGAAATATTGTCACGGGACGAGGGAATGAGAGGTTCACAGTGTATCTGAAGTTTTAGCGGTCAGTCAAGCTCGAGCAGAAATTCGTTCTGGAAGCTTGGAAGCTTCCAGATGCTGGACAGATGCACGTACTCAGTCAGCCCCGCGCGGGGCAAGCGCCAGGAACAGGAACAGGTATGGCGGCAAGACGTTTCGTTAAAACACAGGAAAACATGCGAATCTGTCCCTGGGTACCTTCACGTGTATATGTACATGTGGCGGTAGTAGCTAGTCGCATCACATTGTGAACCACGGATACATTGCTCGCTACTTTCACAAGGAGCTTCTTAATCCCGCAAGTGAACCGCGTGAAGGTCGCGCGGCTGTTTGTACAAATGAATCGCGAGCGAACCCCGTCGGTACACCGTGTTCCACATTTATTATCGTTGCGTTCCAAGCTGCGCCGTATCCACCTAGCTACGTGGGTAGATACCAGACTTGTCGTCCAAGAATACACATGGAATCACGCACAAAAGCTAGCTCAGGTGCTAGCGAGGAGCGTGACCCAACAGCTGATACGTCCTCTTCATATCCTTGAGTGGTGACCGTACCTGGCTCTGCAACCCATGATGCAAGGCTAGCACTCTAGTATCGTACGCCTGGTGAAATTCGAGCGTGCTGCAGGAGGGCCATACCCGTGTAAAGGATGGCGCGAAGAATGTCCCATCATTAGGGGCACCATGTGCTAGCTTTTGTTCCAGTGGCGGTGGGCGCATTTGCGGCGAGTGGACAGGTCCATCATCGCCAATCACGGCTTCAGTCGATGGTGCGTTTCAATAAGTAGATGGTCTTTTCCTGGCAAATTTCCACCTGCAGCATATATTTCACCGCCAAGTTAGACACATTCGCTCCCCGGTCGTGCGACGTATCGCAATACATGGAGAAGCAGCGACCTCAGCATCCAAGAGGATAGGCCACTCTTCCAGTCCATGCCACATCATCCCTTGTTCGACCGGAGACTGTTATAATGCTCGCCCAGCCCAAAGCCATGCTTATAATACCCCAACCACATCTTCCTCTCACTCCCCTGCCCGGACTCGATCTTCTCCACCCGCCCAAAATCCTGCAGCACATGGATATCCACGCCGTAAGTCTTCGCCAGCGCCATCAATTCCATCTGCCCGCCCCATTCGCCCGTGTCGCGGATCTTGTGCAGATACCCTGGCAGAGGCTCCTCGAGGAACGGCACAAAATCGTCTGAGTGTTTCTCGATGTAGTCTGCGGCTACGGCGCGTACAGTTTTGTAAGGGAGTTCAGGTTGATCGCCTGGTGCTGAGCCGAGCGGTACCTGCAGCTGCTCAAGCTGATCTGCTACGGCGGAGTAGAGGCAATGTCCGTCGGCTCGGATCTCCTTCTCGTATAGCCCGCGCTCTTTCATGCACTCCAGCATGCGTTCTCGCTCTTGCTGCTTCATGTCCGGGAGATTCTTCGCTTCCTCTGCCGCTTGCTGTGCTTGTTCTTCCTGCTCTGCTGCCCGTCGCGCTAGACGTGCTTTCTGTCTATTTGGCTTCTTCGGCTGGGTTGGTTGGGTACTGTCTACATTACTTGGGCTTGGGTGGGACTGTTGCGACTGTGGTGCACCGTTAGTCTCAGATGCCTTTGGTTTAGCATCCTCATCCCCATCTACGGTCAGATCTTGCAGCTGCTCGCTTGGGACGTCCTCTTCCTGCGTCTCGCCATTGAGCGCTGCAAGTTCCGAAGCCTGTCGCGCCTTCAGCTCGGCTTCGAGACGGTCACATTCATCGTTCACGCCCTTGCGAGTCTTTTTGCTAGCCTGCTTCTTCTTCTGCGTGACACGGCTCTGTAAATCACGTTGCTCTTTCTTATGGCGAGTCTGTAGTTCGTCCATGATATTTTATCGCACACAGCACCACAGCTAACAGAGTCACAGTCTTTGTCACGACCTGAACGGGAAAGACTGCTGGGTACAAGATGGACAGTCCTGGGATGCATCACTCGGATGTGGGGCAGTCTTCCTTCCGAGAAGCGGGTCTACGGCCGCGTTGCCGCACCCTCACCATCCTGGCCTCTGCCGCATGCGCCGAAGACCTCCTGTGTGTCCATGACAACGACAACTTGGGGACAATACATCCTACCGTTTTCGCGATGCAAAAGAATGAATATGAAAAAAAAAAAAAAAAAGTGTAGAGCATGTTACAGCCCAAATACGTCATCTTCACAGCCTCCGACCAAGAGCAATCTGTCGAAAGAGCACAGCAAAGGCGTCGTTCTAGGCCCCGGCTCAGCTCACTTTTTCATCCCCTACTCAACTACCCGCACCGCCACAACATTCCCATCTTCGGAACCCCAAGCCTCACAAGCGAAACTCTGTGCCTATAGCCCAGGGTTGCCAGGCATATAACCCCCAAAGAACGCCGACCCATCACCTTGGAATTCCAGTAAAGCTACCAAATTTCTTGACCTCAGACCCCATTCCGCGGGCCGTTTGGAAATTCTTGCTCTGCCGCGCTTGGGTGAATGAATGAAGAGGTTATTTGGAACCATTATGCCGAAACGGTACCAGAAAAACCGTCGATGACGGCCGTGGTATTGGGCCTCCCTCGGTATTTGAGAGCGAACACGTGGGTTTTCAGATTGTCGGGTCATAATAGGGATCTGTTATCCCGAAGGTCTTTGAAGGGTATCTTGACTTCATGGGATGGGTTTGGTGATTTGAAGCGTTGTTTTTTTTTTTTTTTTTTTTTTTTTGGTCCCCGTGGTGATATGTTATAGCATAGCTTGTGTGACTGCTACCCCATTCGAATTGTGTCAAGCGACTGCTTTATAGCTGTAGCAAGTAGTGGAGCATATGGAAAAGCCTAGGCTCTGCTGAGCTGCTGAGTAGCTCTCTGCCCAACTTTGTGAGCTGGACTTGAATCAAAGAATGGGAATGTCGATCGACTTGTCATCGTTCTGAAACGATGTTGAGAGAGCGAAAGAGATCAGATTGAGGAAAGGCAAGGAGCTCTTTCGTGTCCTTGATGATTAAATTTTAAAGAAAGGTCTATAATGTATACATCGCTCGTGTCAATCGGAATCTGCATTGTTCTTAAAGGACCGAAATGGCTTATTCCTCTCTCTATATTATTGTATGGTAAAATGATCGTTCCCAAAATGAAAGACCTCTATGTAGCGAGTGCTGTTGCTTCAAGCATATCGTCAGGAAGCATTAAAAAAAGGAAATAAAACCCCGAAAAAACATGTTTACCAAGTGAACCTCATCAGACCCGGGTTGAGCGCAATCGGCAGGAAAAAGTGCCCGAAGACAATCGTGCTCAGCGGCCAGATGGAGATGAAGAGCTTGATGCGCCACAACTCGGGAATAAAGTGCGCGCAGACGATCATCATCGCCGTGCACAAGATGCAGAACACGAACGTGAACTTGAAGCTCTTCAGAATCTTCGGCACTTCCTGAAAGAAGGTGGTGTCTTCGGCTTCCTTGCTAGTCGCACCCCAGGACATGTCGATGCTGAACATGTGGCTAAGCAGGGCTTGAGAGACGTGCAGGGAGATGCCTCCCAGGAAGATCGTAAGCAGCGGTACCCAGCTGAAGTTTTCGAGCAGGCCAGAGAGGATGTTCTTCTCGCCAATACGGTACCGGAGGACTGCGAGTGAAACGTTGCCGAGAGCCGAGAAGATGATGACGATGGCAAAGTAGACCTTGAAGGAGTCAAGGTAGTACTTGTCAAGATGTCCGTTCATCCAGCCAGTAAGGAAGTAGTTGAGCAGGGTCAACAGCCACGCAGAACCCAGAGCGTAGTAAGTACCGACGTATGCCATAATGGTGAGCTTCGACGGGAAAGGCATGCAGCTTGTCATGAAGTTCCTGAAGAGCTTGGTGAAGGGTCCACGGCGCGGCCAGTCCTTGAGAGGGTGGAAGATGAGCTCGTTGCAACCGTAGGCGTACTTCTCCCAACGTGCCAGTTCGTCGTACACGGTGAGAGACACACCCTCCTTGTAACCATCGCCAGTGTAACCGCCAAGACGCACGATGTAACCGGCGGTCTGTAGACGCAGAGCCATGTCGAAGTCCTCAGACACCGTCTCCTCAGACCAGTACTTCTCACGCTCGTCGCCGTCAATAGCGTCGTAAGCGATCTCTTGCATGGCAGTCCAGCGCATGATAGCGTTGTGGCCGACGAAAGGCGCTACGTCACCGTTGGCAACAGCGTATCTGATCTGCGTGTAGACCAGGTTCGTGAAGAAAGTGATGCCGCGCTCGAAGAAGGAATCGGTAATGTTCATGACACCGGAGGGATACTGGATGATGGCGACCTGCGGGCATTGCTCCATCTCAGACACAGCGTCGAGGAAGCAGTCGGTTGGTACACGGGTGTCAGAGTCAATGATCAAGATGTAGTCGCCGATACGGATGTTACCGTCAGCCCAGGTGCGACCCTGATCCTCTTCGACGGCTTGGTTAAGCGCATCGCGGTATGCCTGAGCCTCGTCCTCCTGGGTCCACTGCTCGTGGCGCTGGATATCCTTGAGCTTCTCCTCCACACGAACGCTGACCCACATGGCGTAGTTCATGTTGGAAGCCTTTTTGAACTTTCCGCGACGAAGGAAGACCTCGGAGCCATCCTTGGGCTTCGG
Organism: Hortaea werneckii; assembly: GCA_037044905.1. NCBI lineage: Eukaryota > Fungi > Ascomycota > Dothideomycetes > Mycosphaerellales > Teratosphaeriaceae > Hortaea > Hortaea werneckii. The sequence continues at coordinate 73,925 of JBAOKB010000043.1, read as the reverse complement.
GTTGTGTTTCGGACGAGCGACCCAGCCAATATTGTGCTCGTCGTAGAAGTCCTGGCGAGCGCGCGCATCCTCTTCGGAGATCAGCTGCATACCGTCGTCGTTGATGAAGATGTTGGCGGAGCCGCCTTGCATCTCGTATGTTGAAATGGCAGCCTTCAACGATCTGATCGTAGGCTCAATGACAGATTGAAGGCCTTCCTTGTAGACAGGCATTTGAATCGTAACGTGAGGAAGGGTGGCAACGTCGCGGTGCAGACGCTTTGGTGCTTGGCCGGAATAGAACTTGGAGTTCTGCTGCATCTGGGAGATAGGGCCAATAAGCTGAGCGATGTTACCGACGAGAGCCTGGAAGAAGAAAAGGGCCAGCCACGCCTGAGGGATGACGACGAGAACAAAAGCGATACGGATGTAGTCCCCATCGACCCAGATTTCCTTTGCAATGTTTTGCCAACCGGAGCCGAGCGCGGTGACTGTCAGGCAGAGGGTGAATGCAGAGATGATGGGCATCCACATGCAAATGCCGCGCTTGGTGTCCACTGCACCGGCCTCGAGATCAGCCTCTTCTTGTGAGATCTCATTGACCTCGACAGCACCGTCCTCCTTCTTCTCGTCGTCGCCGGCCGTCTCGTCGTCCCAGATCATCTCCATGAGCTGCTGCTCGATCTTTGCTGCACGGTCGAGAATGTGGCGAGGCTCATCGTCCCAAACCACAAGTATTCCACGGTCGGCAATGAAGGCAGCAAATTGATGCTTCTGGCAACGAGGGAGGTATGACATGTCGGGAAGGACCTGCAGACGGAGACCGCCCTTGAGAGGAACGAACGGTCGGTCATTGTTCTGAAGAAAGAGCTTGATGACTCTAGTGTTGAGGGTCATGGCAGTCTAATCTGGTCAGTCAATGTCATCTGGTGAGGCAGACTTGGAAAGAACATACTCGGACATTGAGGGTCTCTACAGCCTTGAAGAAGCCGTAGGGCTCCTCCACGATGTCGGCGGGGCAGCAGGTGTAAGCACCACGACCCTTCTTGAGGATAACACCCTCGTCGTGTCCACCAGCGGTCCACAATCGCTCCATCTGCTGTTGGTAAAGCCAGTTGACCATGACGTCGCACTTGATCTCGTTGATCTCTTCCATCTGGGAGTTTCTCCAGTCACCAGCGGGGTAGAGCGACGCCGGTCTTGAACCCCATGGTGAAGGGCTTCCTGGAGTCGATTGGCCTGGAGTGAAAGGCGGCCTAGGGGTGTTCTCCCCGGTTGTTGCAGGCTTCTCGGTGATCTCTGGTTCAGCGTGAGAAGGCGCTGCGTCTTTCGTGTCTTTGCTGGCCTTGCCAGGCTTGACGTATGAGAGGAGACCCATTATGTGTATAAGTAACGGAATCGATCAAGGCGGTCCTTGTCTTGTCGATTGCAACTCCCGTGACGACGTCCGATGGACGGGAGTGGTAAAGCGAAAGGCTGAAGCCGTAACAAGCAATGCTTGTCAGCAGACGCTTCGAAGGAAAGGATGTAGACCGAAGTCTACTGTCGTCCAAGTATGGGTATAGTGAGAGTAAAGAGCTTGGGGTGTGAAGGAAGAGGACGAGTCAACCGGCGACTGCCTCCCGGGTATATCATTCCTGAGCAGATGGGGCTCGAGCGAAATAGGCACACTCACCCAAAGTCCCAGACTGCCGTAGCGCTCGATTAACCTCCAAGCTGCCCGTTCGAGCGGCGCCAGGACAGAGCGCCACAACGCAATGGTGAGAGTCAGCTACGACAAGGCCAGGCCGATAGCGTCGACGGGTCGTCGGTGCAGTCGGGTAGCTCATAGCCAGATCTGACCACGATGTCTCAATGGGCTAAGCGGCCGTCCCAGAGCTTCCAAGTCGAGGACTAGTGCGATCTAGCATGACCAAACCGGCAATGCTGCCATGGTCGGGTCCCGGCTGGTCAGCCATTAAGCTTTAAGGTGCCTGGCAGACCCGTGTCAGCGTCCCGTTCCTGAGGTCACCTCAGCCGAACTCTAAATAAGGGAAGTTGAAGAAATCCAGGCGGGGAGCTACAGTTACCGGTCTTGCCAACGGTACTGCTATCAAATCGTCCTGAGCTAGTCGAAGGTGATTCCGCAGATTCTGGTTGGTCTCTTGCGTGATGCAGCATAGCAGAGTTGGAAGCACCAGAAGTTTGCTTTCACTTCGAAGCGTAAGGTATGTCCAAGCGTGGCCCACCGATTGAATGCTTTTCCGAGGCAATCTCCCCTACAGTAGTGGCGCAAAGTCGGCCCTTCAACCGAGACCCGAACACCAAATGTGTACCTGAGCCAGACGCTGGTTCAGCTGCGGCGGTCGCGCCATGTGTTCGGTCATCCGTGGGTGTCTCAAACGCCTTTGCCGGTGCCGTGCGCGCAATGCCTACCGTGTACCGCTCGGTTGGTTTCTCTTAACAGAGGCCACTTATGCCGCGGCTCACACGTGGCAGACGACAACACCCGTGCGCCAGACGGCATAGCAGCTATAGCATATGCATTATCATCTCCTAGTGCATGCGGCGAGAGGCAGATGCTGACAGTTGCCAGAAGTGGAGTCGCCAAACATACTTTGCAGCCAACAAATTCCTCAACCGTTCCTTGAGACGACACGCTAACCAGATTCGGCGCTTCGAGTTGGGCGGTACAGGCCGTCATCTGTGGCTGAGATGCAACTCACATCATCCCTGCTTTTTTGTGGCTGCCGGTCGACTCGCTCTGGATGCAGGAACGCGATGAGCACCGCCGAATGGTTCACAGTTGTCAAATAGCGCAGCTAAGAATTACGATGTTCCTACCAATGGTCCATCACAGTAATTCGCACAATTCCAGATGTCTTTTTTTTTTTTTTTTCTCTTCATTAAATGGTCTCCATCAGCGCGAACAACCAGCCAAACGCAAATTGATGTTGAGCAGGCATATCGAAGATCCGACGGGATCTTCTCCATGGTTAAACTCACTAGCCCGTCGCACATCACTTGTGCCGAGTTTATTTTCGGCTCTACCTGCAGCACCTCGAGCCATTTTATCGTACATGCAACTGCAAACACATCGTGCTAGCCATGTTCACCGTCGCACGATAATGCGCAAACCAATGTAGAAAATGTTCGCTAGCGGTGACAATAATGCCATGCAGATACAGGAACATTGCTCGACTGCTGAATGTGGTATCGCTGGCTGGTATCGCTGCACACGCATGCTCCCGCACAGTGTCGTTCTCGTCTTGTCACTCCGGCACGCTCCAAACGTTCTGTGTCCAACTGTGACCGTCGGAGAAAGGTATGATCTGCGTCTTCCAGAACATCCAAGCGCCTACCATACCATCCGATTAAGCCATATCACACGAACTGCCTGCAGTCACAACTATACACTCCAAAACCTGCGAAGAAGCTTTGCCGCTTAGGTTGACGAGGTCTTGACCCCTTCACCCGCGCCCTTCCCTTTCATGTGGCCGCTCGCCCGCTAGAAGACGCAACTACTGCTAGCCGACGGACGTGCTCTACAGTCTATCCTCCTACTGTATACGCCGATCAAATGCCCCAAAACGGCAGCTAACGAGTGTGATCGGCTCGCGCCAGCGCCATATTGTTCCGAGGTTTGCACCTTTTGTGCTCTAGAATATGTGAAGAAGTCTGCTGGTAAGCTTACTAGTTGACTCTCAGTCACATCGTCGTTGCTTGTTCAAGATTGGCTACCTTTTGCGCCAGTCGATGCTTTGTGTGACAGTTGAGAAATCTATCCCACCTCAAATTGCAAATCTCGGTAGGACCTCTGGGTTGTTGTGCAATGTCACAACGGTGAGGCCCAGAAGCCTGATCACGAGTCTACTGCTTTTTCCCTTCACGCTTCCTCCATTGGAGTCCCTGAGCTTGGTGTGAGATCGACATAGATAGCGTGTGTTCCTGCGTTTCAAGACAGGCCAGGTGCATAAGCGACTGGGCAAGAGATATTGCTTTGCCTTGGGTTGGTGACCAATACCCAGAGATGCATACCGAAATAATCTCGCTCAGTAAATGCCGACTAGCCCGATACCACAGACGATAGATCACCTCGCTTGAGATGCGAGAAAGATATAGCCTTTCGTTGACATATGCACGGTCATGCAAGTCTGTCCGAGAAGGCGTCTGTCAAATGGCTCCACAAGCGGCGGCCTGGTCCTATTTAGGCCAGACTAAGATAACGCCTCACTTTGCTGGGTAGCGTAGAAACATTGATGCCTGTGAACGTATCGCTCGCGACGGCTATCTTTTGAAGAGCTCGGCTACCAGCAATGCCAGCTTCTTATCTACGACTGCCCATCGCTCTCCCATTGCTCTCCCATTGTGATAAGCGAGCAGGGTTTCCTCTTGAATCGAGCGAACGAAAATAGCCTGAAAATTCGAAAGGTGACATGCCGTAAACCCTGCTCGTCTATGGGTATATGAATTGTGCTACGAGATGGATAAAACACAAGAAAAGAACCAGAAAAATCCCCCCATCCCCCGTCTCCCAACCAAAATCCAACGCCCCATCCTCCCAACCCAGACCCAAAACCCAGCTGATAGCTAGCCATCCCCCCATCCCCCCGCATACTGTTCTGTGCAATGGCCAGCTAGCTACTCAGCAAGCCTATACGACACCTGCGTGTCTATCCTATGATTATTCGTACTAAAACTCCTCAGCATCACCTTCTCCGCATTCTTCACCTCCTTCGCATCCGAGTCCCCCCACTCCAGCGGCACTTCGGAGTCCGCGTCCGCGTACACGAGTACGTTGAAGGTGCAGTTCCCGTCGAGCATGGGTAGGAAGGTGACGGAGCCGGTGATTTGGCGGAAGAGCGCTTGGATCTCTTTTTGGATCTCTTCGTCGGTCTTTTGCTGCTCGGTTGCTCTGTCGCCGGATGTGGCCGAGTTTTCTTTGTCCCCGGCGCCAGCGCTGGTGCTGGCTTGTTGTTTTGATGGGTCGCCTGAGATGGCCACCTGGAGGATGTCATGTTAGTGGTGCTGCTACAGTGTTTCGTGGACGACGGGGCCTAGAAACCTACATCGAATTGCCACCGCTCAACGTGCTCGCCGGTCTCCTTGCTAGTGATCACGATCACCAGCTTGCTGATCTTGGACTTCTGCATCCATCTGCTCAGCTGGTGCATGATCTTCTTAATGTACGCTTTCACTTGGTCATCGCAGCTTGTCATCATCGGAAGACCATATTTTTTGACCCTGGTCGCAAATGTTAGTACATACCGCCCAGCAGGCCTTTCCTGAAATTGACGTACGTCGTGAAATCCTCTGGAGGGTAGACGCCGCGCTGGAAGAGGATCGTGTTGCATGCGAAGTCGAAGAATTCGGTGATGGTCTTGCTGGATCCTTTCAATGCGAGTTTGTGCGTCGCAGACTTGTCGTCCTTGTGTGATTTCTTCGCGGGTGGCGGCATGGCTGATGGCATAGTTTGGAGTATTGAGATAGAGCAGTCCTTCGGGTACGCAGTTGACCAACGATTTGCTTCTCTGTGCTTTTTGAGATCTTTATCTTCTATTTATTCTTCACCAAACTTTCTTACTCGAATTCACTTCTCAAGGGGTTTCTTCTAGGATGCTCATCGGTTTGGAGTCCCCCTAAAGTCGAAAGCCGGGATGCTGTCAACAACGGTCGCAGGGGACAACAGCTTCCGCCCCGAGGTCTTGGCATACATCCGACGATGGGCTTTTCGATGGCGACGACATCCGACGCATCACTTGCACCCGGCATGCCTCAAGATCCATGCAATCATGTTGTTGGGCGTTACGTAGCGCTCTGCGCCAGCGCCACTCCTTAACATCCTCCACCGGCGCGTGGACGTCCGCGATCCGCGATGGCTTCAAGCGAAGCTTCACGACCACTTCTGCCCGTCGAGCAGGCCCCTTGAAAGTCCAAGGCGAGCTGGAGCAGCGCATCGCAAAGATCCCCATCGAGCGTTTTCGAAATTTCTGTATTGTTGCTCATGTCGACCATGGCAAAAGCACCCTCTCCGATCGCCTGCTGGAGTTGACGGGCACAATCGAGCCGGGAGGCAAGAAGCAGATCCTCGACAAGCTGGACGTGGAACGGGAGCGCGGCATCACAGTCAAGGCACAGACATGCTCGATGATCTATAATTACATGGGCGAGGACTACCTGCTGCATCTGGTGGACACACCCGGACATGTCGACTTTAGAGCAGAAGTCAGTCGGAGTTATGCCAGCTGTGGAGGAGCGTTGCTGCTGGTAGATGCCAGCCAAGGTGTACAGGCGCAGACTGTAGCGAACTTCTATCTGGCATTTGCGCAGAACCTAGCGCTGGTTCCGGTGTTGAATAAAGTTGACCTGCCGTCGGCGGACAAGGATCGGGTGTTGGAGCAGCTGCAGGAGACCTTCGAGCTTGACGGCAGCAATGCCATTGGCGTCTCGGCAAAGACTGGCATGAATGTCGACAAGGTACTTCCTACTATCATCGAGCAAATACCCGCGCCAGTCGGAAAGGAGACCGCGCCGCTCAAGGTACTGCTGGTCGACAGCTGGTATGACAACTACAAGGGCGTCATCTTACTAGTTCGTATATTCGAAGGCCAAATTCGAGCCGGTGACAGGGTCAAGAGCTTTGCTACGGGTTCCGAATACATTGTGGGAGAAGTAGGGATTATGTATCCGCTCGAAACGCCACAGACAGTGCTCCGTGCTGGCCAGGTCGGATACATCTATTTCAACCCAGGCATGAAGCGCAGCAAAGAGGCCAAGGTCGGTGACACCTACACTCACACGCACTCGATCAGCAAAGTCGAACCATTACCGGGCTTCGAAGAGCCGCAAAGTATGGTTTTCGTCTCAGCCTTCCCAACTGATCAGTCTGAATTCTCGCGGCTGGAAGATAGCATCAACCAGCTTACGCTCAATGACCGTTCTGTCCTCGTCACCAAGGAGTCATCTGAAGCGCTAGGCGCAGGCTGGCGACTGGGCTTCCTCGGAACTTTGCACTGCTCGGTCTTTGAAGACCGTCTTCGCCAAGAGCACGGAGCAAGCATTATTATCACGCCTCCGTCCGTACCGTTCAAAGTCATCTGGAAAGGCGGCAAGGAAGAGGTCATTTCCAATCCGAACCACTTCCCTGACTCGCAGACCGTGCACGGCAAGATCGAATCACTGCAAGAACCGTACATCACCGCGACCATCACCATGCCGGAAGAGTATCTCGGGAAGGTCATAGAGCTCTGCGAGGGCAATCGAGGCGAGCAGGAAAGTCTGTCTTTCTTCACCGCGACACAAGTCATTTTGAAGTATGCTCTTCCCCTGGAGCGACTGGTAGATGACTTCTTCGGGAAACTCAAGTCTGCTACTAAAGGCTATGCGTCGTTGGATTACGAAGAAGCTGGATACAAAGATTCAAACATCGCCAAACTCCAACTCCACGTTAACAAGGCGCCTGTGGACGCCGTGGCGCGGGTCATCCATATATCGCAAGCCCAGCGGCTAGGCAAAGAATGGGTCAGCAAGTTCAAGGAGCATGTCGACCGACAGATGTTCGAGGTCGTGATCCAGGCCGTGGTGGGCAAGAGCGTAGTGGCGAGGGAGACGCTGAAGCCTTTCCGGAAGGATGTGCTGCAGAAGCTGCACGCTGCGGACGCCAGTCGGCGCAAGAAATTGTTGGAGAAGCAGAAGGAGGGGAGACGGAAGCTAAGGGCTGTGGGTAATGTGGCGATTGACAATAAGGCTTTCCAGAGCTTTCTGGCGAAGTAGATGTAAGAGTAGATGTAAACTTGTCTTCGATGGCTGAGGAGCCTCATGATAAGGAACGGCCGGGCAATGAATTCACCTCGGTATTATATAAAACGTCGGCGACCGTGGCGTGAATTTGTTCGTCTGCTCTATCAATCTTATCCATGGACATTTGATGTACTGTATTCTTGCTGCTTTTCCTGCAGCGTGGACGAGATACGGCTCGGTCCGAAAGATAAGCAGCTAGATCCCGGGCGATGGATGGACAATCTGGGGAGCTGCTTTTTCGTGACTGGTTGCTTTTTGATGCACCACTTGCATACCGTGGACATCACCTCCGCGGGTCAGATGCGGGAAGGAACAGCATCCTCTACCGATATATCATAGCATCTCATCTCGCGCTCAAGGTAGGTCGGCAAGTATTTTGAGACGAAAGGAATATCGTGCGTCTAGGTATTGACTCAGTCATCATGATTAGCTTAACACGTTCCACTCCAACCACCATGCCGTTAGAAAAGCTCGAAGGGGTCGAGCTGCCCGCAGCGGCGGATATGCATGTTCATTTGCGGGAGAACGAGATGATGGAACTCGTAACGTACGTGCTGTTGTCCGAGAACCTCGCATCACTCAGGACCGTCTTACTCACGAGCCATGTAGACCTATGATCCGTCGCGGTGGCGTCAATACGGTCTTCGTTATGCCCAACCTCGTCCCGCCTATTACGACCGTCGCTCACTGTCTGGCCTACAAGAAACAGCTCCAGGAACTCGCCCCGGACGTCAGTTTCCTCATGAGTCTGTATCTCCACCCGCATATTTCCCCCGCCACTGTCAAGGAGGCCAAGCAGGCCGGCATCACGGGAATTAAATCCTACCCTCACGGCGTCACCACCCACTCCGACCACGGTGTCATGTCCTACGAGCAATTCTACCCGGTCTTCGAGGAAATGGAACGGCAGGACATGGTCCTCAACCTGCACGGCGAACTCCCTCCCTCGCAGGGCCAGGACATCACCGTCCTCAACGCCGAGGAATCCTTCCTCCCCACCCTCAAGGACCTCCACCGACGCTTCCCCAACCTGCGAATCATCCTCGAACACTGCACCTCCGCCGCCGCCATCCAGGCCGTCAAGGACTGCGGCCCCACCGTCGCCGCCACCATCACCGCCCACCACCCTTTCCTGATCGTCGACGATTGGGCAGGCGACCCCCACTGCTTCTGTAAACCCGTCGCCAAACTCCCCTCGGATCGTCGCGCCATCCTCAAAACCCTCATCAGCGGCGATCCCAAATTCTTCTTCGGCACCGACTCCGCTCCCCACCCCGCCCACACGAAGCGCGCGGATCGCTTCGCCGCGGGCGTCTTCACTCAGCCGCACGCTGTGGGTTATGTAGTTGATGCCCTCGAGCAAGGGATCGAGACGGGCGTGCTCACCGAGGAGGACGTAACGAAGGAGAAACTTCAGGGGTTCCTGTGTGATTTCGGGAGGAGGTTCTATAAGGTGCAGGATGAGCGGCAGGAGAGGATTTCCTTGCAGCGGAGGAAGGAGGTCGTGGAGGAGGTTTTGAGGAGTGAGGATGGGAAGGTCGAAGTCGTGCCTTTCCGGAGGGGGAAGATGACGTGGGAGGCGAAGTGGCTGTGAAGGTTTTCTTTTTCCTATTGTACGCACAGACATGAGTCGACTCAATGATGCTTCGAAAGCGATGGGTGTTACTTGACGAAGAGCGGTGTGTGAATACGGGTCAAGATGAAAAAGCCAAAGAAATGGAAAGGAAAAGAAATCCCACGGTTAATTTCTGTGGAAGTAGTAATTTCCTCCTCATTTATATTCTTCCATTCTGACTGCAGACTTACCTATCTCTACACCTCCGCAGCAGCCAGCCGCACCAGGCAGCTCCCAAAGGCCTTTTTCCTCCTCCCCCCATTAAGAAACCGGTACAGTATCCCCCCCCCCCCCCCCCCCCCCCCCCCCCCCCCCCCCCCTGGATCTAGCTCTGATCTACGAATTACACAGCAGGAGCAGGAGCAGAAACATTCCTCTTAAACCGCACCGAAACCTGCGAGCCCCCGAAAGTCCTCCAGTGCAGATTCGGCGGCTCGAGATTCTTCCCGCCCGTCGATTCCGTCGCCATTGAAGAGACCGAGCTCGAGCTGGTGCTAGTGGCGATGCTGGTACTGGAGCTGGAGCTGGAGCTGGCGTTGAGACTGGGACTCCTACTCCCCATCGAACTCAAACTACTCTCGCTCCCCACCTTCTTCACCCCTTGCAACCCCGCGCCGCCAGTGCTGAAATAATCTCCCGACTCCGACTCCGACCCCGACTCCGACGTCAAAGGCGTAGGGGTCGCCGAGCCAGTGCCCCCCACCAGCATCACCTTCGCACACCCCGGACACAAACTCCCTACGCTCTTGACCCCCAGATCCGTCGCGTCCCAGCACCCCCGACTCTTATGGCCCGTGGCGGTCAGCGCGCGGATACAGGGTTCGCCGTGTACGAGGGGGGTGCCGTAGTGCTGGCATCGGGTGTGGTATTGGGTTGTGGTGTAGCACATTTCTCCTTCCTCACTCCTTTTCTGTAGGGGGAAAAGGTGGGAGAGGGAAAAGTGGGAGGGGGAGGGGCGAGGGGGAAGGGGGGACTTACCTGTTTCTTGGGTTAGAGTTAGGGGATGGGACTCACCGGCTGCTTGTGTTGCGGTGCTGGAAATGTGCGTTCTGGTCCGGATGGGGAGTTTTGGAGGTTTAGTGATCAGGGTAGAGGATTTAGGGAATGAACGTGCGCAGTGAGAGAAGGATTCGATCAACAGCTCCAGCACCGTCGTACTATCAGAGCGGGGAGTCTGATCGTAATCCTCCTTCACCTCGTCACTGAAGAAAAAGGAGAAGAGTGTTGTTATGCCAGCAACAACACCGTTTTCTTCAGTGCCGACCACGTTGAAGAAGAAACCGGGAAAGGAAGTAACCAGTGCGGCAAGCATGGGGCATATTTGTACTCGGGCAACCATCATTGTAGAAAAAGTCCGCGATACTGCTGGGGGGGGGGGGGGGGGGGGGGGGGGGGGGGGGGGGGGGGGGGGAAAAGGGACAAAGGAAACCTATTGTAAGTCGACCTACCGAACAAGAGAAAGCTGCAAAACTTGGAGATTGAACAATGTTTATTGTTTAGAAAACGTTCTTTGATACCCTTTTGTCACTTCTCGCAATTGTCTGAACCCCCCTTATCCGAAATGGGAAGAAACAACGCCCCCCTACCGACTCCGCAGCCATTCGACCCAGACACCCAGATCCCCGCCCACGAGCCCCAGCGCTTTCGAAATCTTGTGGTTGTCGAGTTTCTCTGGTAGGCTATGCTGGCCTGTCACGGCTAGCTCGGCGTTCGGGAGGACCTGCGCCGTGACGGTCACGATGGCCGTGGAGGATGCGGAGGGGAAGTTGAGGGATAGAGTCGGTACGCCGGGTGTTGCTGCTGTTAGACTGACTGGGAGAGTGTCTGGTGCGGGCTCAGCGGGCGTCGCTGGGGGTGTGAGGAGGTCGGCGAGTGTGAGTGGCGGTTGCTGCTCCGAAGGCATTTCGGGCTTGGGACTCTGGTGACCCTTGCCCATCGCGTCTTGGATGAGCGAGCCAAAGTATGCCCATTGTCGTAAGACGGGTAGGATCTCGACCAGCTGACGTGGATGCGAGAACGGGAGCTCTTCGAGCTTGAACCCGATGTCGCTCTTGATGATGTCGAGGGTGTAGTGATGAGTAGTTTCATCCTCAGCGCCTTCCGATGTCATATTTAGGACCCGCTTCTCCGCGTGCAAAGTCTTGTTATCTCTACCCGCGTCGAATGGCAGGCTTGAAGACGGATCGAGCAACATCGAGTGCCATGCCTGAGGGATAAAGACCTGAGGTTGCGGCACTCCTACAGTCGATAGGACGTTGCAGGCGATCTGGTAAGGTAAGATGATAGGCGGCTCGACCTTTGCGACGAAGCGGAGGTCAGGAGTCTTCTGATTGCTGTCGATGGCCATTGCGTTCGCATCCGAATTGGCTGCAATTAATGTTGGCTCTGGATCCAGCCATGGTATTTGAGCTGGGGACTCTGAATCGGTGGAAGACAGCTCAAGCGGATCTGGTAGCCACTTGTCTGACAGCCGGATGGGCGGATATAGGCCTGCATGTGATGGTTCGATGGCGATGCGTAGTTTGTAGATGTCATCCCTTTCAGCTTCATTGTTTTCGCCTCGACCATCCACCTCCATTTCCGACTCGTCTCTGGATTTTGCCGGTGCACTTTGCCAATATTCAAGGTTCAGGCCGAGCCTGCCATTCGCATTCATAGTCGGCCGACCACTCTTGGTCCGCATCACCAGAAGCTCGTCTGCTATCTTTGCCTCCTGTTCAAACAACCGTCGGAGACTCACGTAGACGCCGCTCAAGGCCTCGAAGCAATTCACCTGGTTATGACACAACTTGTCAATCTTGGCCAGACGACCAAGATTCGTAGCATACTTGTCCAAGCTACCAGTGAGCGGGACACCGTCCGACGGACACAAGTCGTTGAATAGCACCTTAGCAGCCGTGTCCGCTTGCGCCTCCAAATGCTGATTTTCCGTGTCGAAAGCTATCTGCACTTTTTGCGGCACATGGTCCTTCATGTGGATATCGATCACCAGTTTCTGACCGGCAGTGCTAATGGTCCGGTTGCCCGCTCTCCGAGCCAGCTCGTCCGGCGATAAGGTCTCCTGATCGATGTCGTTGTCGAAACCTACCCGCCTGCCAATCCTTGCGACACCGTCCTCGCTCACCTTTCCTTTGCGTGTCCCTATCTTCTTCAGCACCTTCCGCATCTTGGCCCTCCTCTCTTCGTCTTCATTCCTCTTCTGCCCGCCGCTCGCGGTGATTCCTAGATCGGACATGGTCATATTCATAGGCACGCCACCCATCGCAGGCGTCGGCATGTTGAGCTGACTTGGCGTCAGCCCTTCGACGCCTAGACCCACAGGCGTGCCGAACCCCATGAGATTGGTGTTTGGAGAGATGCCGGTCGCATTTCCGGATTGGCTGAGGTTCTGCACCATAGGCGTGCTCCCCAGCGTCTTACTGCCGGTGGAACCGGTGGTGGGATGGTTGACGGGCGTCTTGCCGGCTTGCTCCTTGCGCGTGGCTGCAGGCGAAGGCACACTCCGGGGGGCGGGGGAAGAGAAGTTCATGGGGGTTGCAGCATGCTGGCCATGCTTCTTGGAAGCCGACGTCGGATTGCTGGGATGAGATGGTGTTGGAGTGGCCATTGTGCCAGCGACTTCAGGTAGGTAGGTTGAGATTGATCACTCGGAGTAGTTATGGTGTTGCGGTGATGCTGGCTGTACACATAGCGATGTACGATGTCAAGTACAATGATATGATGACGAGGAAGTTGGCCAAGGTGGGTCGTCTAACTCGGCCTATATCCATAAAACATGGACGTCGTCGCGTCCGTCCAGGGGTCAAGTGTACCTATATGGTTGATGGTGTGAATGAAACTGGTGGAGCTTCAAGGTCACGTCCAATGCATGCGCGACCGCGTAGATCCGGAACGGGAGGGAAGATCCGATTCCGCTGAGCGCTGATACTGTATGCCGGAACGGAGCCTGACACCTTTGGAATGTGCTTCACGATGACCTGATATTCTACGCACCTCCTACTTCTCTTATTATTCCTATAGATGACACCTGATTTAACGAACAATACCACGATACCCCTCGTGAAAGAGAATCATGCCTGATAGTAATCCCAAACATCTACCCTTCACACCCATGGATGTTCCGCTCACAGTGAGGCCGATCACATCAATCCGCCGTACTCCTTCCCCTCCTCATCCAGCTTCCTCTCTTCATTCATGTACTCCTTGAACTTCTCGCCTTCCGTCTCCTTGTGCTGCGGTGGTTGTTCGCCGTCCTGGCCTTCCTTGGAAACTTGCTGGCCGTCCTTGTGGTGGTGATGGTGGAACATTTTATCCATCAGCCCTTCCTTCTTTTGCTCTTCTGCGCCTTGGGTTAGTCGCGGGCGGCGGGATGGAGAAATGCTGCTTACCTTGAGGCATGATGTTGCCGAGTGGACTTGTCTTGGGTAGTGGAGCTAGCTATTCCTGAAGGGGAGAGATGGCGGTTCTGACGGACCCGACACTCATGAGCGTGAGGTGGCCCCTTTATCAACCTCTGGCTATAACACTTACCCTCTTTCACTTCCAAAAACCCCCTCATCCTCCGTAGAACCTTGCTCCATGGCCGCGAAACCTTCTTCCCGTACATTGGGAGAGGTCTGCGTAGAGCGGTGGATATGTGCCCCTCCTGCGCTGACTGATTTCGGAAGTGATGCTCACCCGGGCTGAAGTTAAAGTTTAAGCTGTATACCTCCTCACCTGCCATTCGCGGTCCGCCCTTTTCAAGCTACAGAGTACGCAAGGATGAGCTGCGAGAGGCATACCAAACTTTCAAGCTTACTTTACCATTTGACAATCCATCCCAGCTCCGAAGTGCACGAGTGGCGTGCAATCAGATCAGCATCTTCGGCCCTTTTCGATCCTGGTGCTTCGGGGCCGAAGTGCCCAACTAAGAAGGTGCAATACTGGAATCTCGAACAACGTCACCAGAACAGCGCGGTATGAGGGTTAGACGACAACAAATATTTGCTAGCGATGTACGCAATCCTCACCAGGACGCTTTCCGGCCTCCACTCCCGTGCTCCTCAGCGCCATGCGTCGTGGACGACACCTCCACCTCGTCCGTCCTCCTAATCCCACTCCGCGAGAATCGCTTCGGGATCCGATGATTCGAAACTTCCGGTCCACTTCCTTCCTCCTCCCTCAGGATACTCTCCTCACTATTCACTTCCGTCGGGTAACTGACGCCAATCTTCGCCCGGGACCTCGCTTTGCTGCTCTTGTTCAGGTCGCTAGATAAATCGTACTGCGGCGTGTTGACTTCATGAATGTCGTACCGACGCCCTTGTCGACCCGTGCTCATCACGTTGGGATGGATGATCATGCGGAGCAGTGGCTGCATGATGGGGATGCAGGCTGCGATGATGATGGTGGAGCCCTCCACGCATGTCCAGATGAGCATCTCCGATGTCGCCCCTAATGCGTTTCTCTCTCAGCGAAGGCCGAATCTAGAACGGTATCGAAAATGGTGAAGTGGACACTTACAGCTATAATCCGCTCCTGCAAGCCCGGGTAACTTGGTACACTTGTACGCCGCGACAATCGTCGCTACGATGCCGAAGCCTAGCGCGGCACTCAGACCTAGCTTCTTCTTCATGTTCATCTGCAGCTTCCATAGGACGGTGGCTGGGTAGACGGCAAGGTATAAGTCCATAAAAGCCGAGATACCTATCCTCGCGTTAGCTCTCTGGGAGGAGGGGAAGAAAAGAAAAAAAAAAAAAAAAACACACTCCCAGAAACTATAGCCCAATAAACCAACACCCACGGACTCCAACACTGCCCCTCTACACTAAAATCCCACTGCGACCGCGCCGGCTGACACTGCGCATACAGGATTATCACGCACCCGAACAACAGCAGATTCGTCGCCCCCGCCGCCGTCCACATCGTAATCCGATGCCATCTTGCGGGCTCCAGCAGTTTCGTCAGGAGCGCCACGACGGCGAGTTTGGGGATCCCGATCGACAGAATGCTGGGACAGAAGGCTGCTAGGTTGTAGTGGATCACTTTGGATTTCTGCGCTGGGGTCAGGTCGTCGAAGTGGCGGCCGCTGCCCCAGTGCGTGGCGCGTGCGGAGATGCCGGTGTTGATTATTGCGCAGATCTGTGCGACAGAACTCGTGTCAGTGTCCTGGGGAAAGTCGACTGTCGATTCAAGGGTCCGAAGGGGAGATGAGTGTCCCCCTCGTGGATTGCGAGTCACTGGTGACACCGTGTGTGTGTGTGTCTTCAGCTCCGGCAAACTCAAAATTTCGACTCACTTACCCACGCAAGCGTGATCAGGGAATCGTCCGCCCCGAGATTGCGGAGTAGTCTGATGCGCACGAAGAGTCGGGCGGCGATGAAGAGGGCGGAGACGATGGTGAAGACGACGAGAAGCGTGACGATTGTTGGGCCGCGGTCTTCCATTTCGTTGGTACCGGTCGCCCCTGTTGCCCGTGGATACAGCATCTTTTGAGCACTCGGCTTGCTCTATCTAGTTCTCTTTGATGGACTGGTGACAGGGGGTCTGATAGGATGGAATGGATGCAAGTAATTGGTTTTGGAGAAATATGTCCAATGATTTGTTGCGGTCGCCTCGTTCGTCTTCGGGGCGTTTGGACACGCTTCGAAGACCGCAAAGAGACAATGAGAGCGTAGGTAGGCAAATAGGTAAGGAGGTGAGTAAGGGACAAGCTTAAAACAAAGCGGCAATACGATGGATAGAAACCGTGGCTCTCTCACATCGGTCCCATCCCCCGGCTTACCACCAATCATCTAAATTCCTTCGGAGCCTTTAGATCGACCGAAAGTCCAATGTTACCTTCACCCCCCAGCAAGATCAACAACGTGCAAATCCCGCCTCAATCATCAGGGCGTTTGTTCATCATCGTCTGAAAAGAGCAAAGTTCTGGCACGAACATGACGATGAAGCAAATCCATCCCTGGTCAGGTACACAGCACGAAGGATGTTCTGCAACCCTCTTCCTCGCCGTGTCTCACAGGGTGCGAGATCCTTCTCGCATTCCTCTTCCGCGGGCTGTTCTAATAGGTTCATTAATCCCTGTTTCACTTCCTTTGCGTTCTTTCGCTGGTCCTCCTCTAATCGTCCACCCCATGTCATCCGATTCCGTGTCCGATGAATACCAAATCGTCCCCGACGATAGCGGAAAGGTCGGCACGTAACCCAAGCTGCCTGACTACTAAAAATAGTAGTCCTGAATTAATTATTTGGACTAAATCTACTGCTAATCGAACGACATGTCTACATCAGCCATGCCTCTTCTTTTTTTTTTTTTTTTTTTTTGCCCCCGCTAACCGCCCTTCACTCGGGAGCACCCGCAACATCCCGGAAGAGGAAAGCACGCTATCTCCAACCGATGCGTTCGTCTGGATGCGGGTTGGGGTTCCTTTTGTGGGGAAGGAGAACGGGTGATCGGATCCCATTATTGTGCCCTATGTAAATACCTGAATACTGCCGAATTCTATTGTTCTGCTGCATTCGAGTTATATACCTTTTTTTTTTTCTTTTTTTGTTATCTTTGTTTTAACAAGCGGTCCCATCCTCTCCACGGGAATTTCTATCGTCGTCTGCCGCCAGAGTTGGAGATGGGGAAAGAGAAAGTCGTAGGACAGTACCGCCCTTTTGAACTTCCTATCTTGCTTATTAGGGATTTACCTCTTCCGCTTCCCAAACCGGTAAGTGATTTACGAAAGGAAGTAGACGGCGCTTCTCAGATTTTCACCTCAGCTTTCGAGGCGAACATGAGAGTTTAATGGCGCTATGGCCATCTCCCGGGTTGTGATGGACAGTCATGTCTCACACCGGCATCATTCGACCGCAAAGGCTTAGCGAGGTTGCCCTAATACCATCGTTTATACCTGATGGGAAGCGACTGCAACTGGTGAACCCGAATTTGAAGACAAGGTCTCGTTCTTCTGTCTCTGACCCACTTGCCCGGATCCTGCTTCTATTCGTGAGAAGAGTTCAACTTCCTTGGGCATCGTTCCCTGGAGCGCTGACGAGCGACTATTGAAGACAGACCTAAGTCAACGCCATGATTCTGCATACACAAGAGGACTCGGTCGGCCTATTGTGGATAATGACCCATGTCCCGTGTCTCACACGTGGGCTTTTTAGTCGAATCCTTCACCCTCTGCTACGTCTTCTTCCCCTGTGCTTGGCTGCAGGGACGTGCTGCCGGAGCGGAAGAGCATCACAATAAGTGGTTTTTGTGGGCAATCTTCAGTCACTTGGTTGATGCTGGTGGTTAGCACCCCACATAGACCGCGTCCCATTTTCTGTCGGCATTGAGAAGCCTCGACAACAGGTCAAGTAGTGCTTTTTATATGTCGTCTCGCTAGCTCTGGCATTGCTATAGCTTTCCCCCTTCATCCAGTCGTAGGAGACATACAATAGTAACTCCAAGATTTCCTCCGGTAAACCAAAAAGAGCAGCCCCAGCACGAAGAACGGCCCATGATGGGAACAGCAGACATTTCCCCCGACCCTATGCCAAACGAACCCCAACCTGACAACTACACCGAGCACGCCGTTCCAGACTCCTCAAGAAGACCAGACACAAACCCTCCCCCTAGATACCCACCCACTGTCCCCATCTCCACCGCCCTGCTCCCCAGCGACGACGCAGGCGTTCCAGACCTCCTGCACCGCATCCAAGTCGCCGGACAGGACTACACGACCAACCACCTCCGCCATGACAACACCGACCGGAATCGAAAGAACTCCGTCCGTCTTGGCCTCCTCGCCCACGCCCGCGCCCTCGTCCGCGCCTTGGAAACCCCGCGCAAGACCATGATCAAACACTGCTGGGCGGAGCCCTCGGCGGCCATGTGTCTCGCGGTCGGGGTGGATACGGGACTTTTCCATTATCTATCCTGCGACGATGCCGGATGTCCTTGTATGAAAGGGAGGGGAGGAGGAGAAAAAGAAGGAGAGCAAGGAGCTGAGGAGGGGATGGAAGAAAGCCACCCGTCCTCCTCAATCTCTCAACCTCCCCAACGCGATCCCGTCCATGACCTCACCAACAAGCCCAGCAAAGACCCACCCCCCGCAGCAGCAGCGACCACCAACAGGTCCGACGACGACGACGACAGCACCAACCAAAGCCGACCCAAATCCCTCCCCTTCCTCTCCGCCCGCACCGGCATCCCCCGCCCCCTCCTCTCCCGCCTCCTGCGCCACCTAACCGCCATGTCGCACATCCGGCAACCTTCCCCAACCACCTTCCTCCCCACCCCTTTCTCCTCCGCCCTCACCCACCCCATCCTCGGCGACGGCTACCCCGTCATCCTCGCCTCCCTGCCCGCGCTGACCTGCTTCCCCGCCTACGCGAAGCGGACCGGCTACCGCGAACCGGATGACCCCGCGCATGGACCGTATCAGTTCGGGGTCCGGACGCGGCGGGGGTTCTTTGAGGATGTCGGGGTCAAGAAGCCGTTGGGTGAGGAGTTTGGGAATCATATGGGCGGTTATCGACAAGGGAGAAGGAGTTGGTGGGAGGAAGGGTTTTATCCGGTGAGGGAGAGGTTGGTCAGGGGAGCAGGGCTAGAGGAGGAGGGAGAAGAGGACGAGGCGGGGAAGGTGTTGTTGGTTGATGTGGGAGGGGGGTTTGGACATGATATTAGAGAGTTTGCGGCGGGGTTTGGGGATGTGGTTGCGATGGGACGGGGGAAGGGGAGGTTGGTTTTGGAGGATTTGCCCGAGGTGGTGGGGCAGATTGGGGAGGAGGCGTTGGTGCTGGGTTGGGGGGGTGGGGAGGAGGTGAGGATTGAGAGGGTGGGGTGTGATTTTTTCGAGGAGAATCCTGTTCAAGGTGAGTTTCCTCTTTGAGGAAAAGAGAGAGAAAACAAAAAAACAAACAAGAAAAGAGAGAGAGAGAGAGAAAATCAGCTGACAGCCTCCCACTTTAGGAGCACGCGCATACTACCTCCACTCCGTCCTGCACGACTGGCCCAATCCCCTCGCCAGCGCCATCCTCACCCGCATCGCCCAGGCCATGGAACCCGGCTACTCCCGACTCCTAATCCATGAGAACTGTATCCCGGCCCTGGGGGCGCACTGGGAGGCTACGGCCTTGGATATGATGATGTTGGGGCTTGTGGCTTCGAAGGAGCGCACAGAGCTTGAGTGGAGGGAGTTGATTGGGGCGACGGTGAGGCAGGATGGGTATAGGTTGCAGGTGGTGGGGATTTGGGGAGACGGGGAGGAGGAGGGGACGGAGAGTTTGATTGAGTGTGAGTTGGTGTGATGGTTACCTATGGTATGGATGAGTGATGGGTGGTGATGATGATGATGATGCTTGGGATGAGGGTTATGCGGTCCCAGCCCATGGCCGCATGGAATCTCATTTGCCACATGTAGTCCAAAGATGAATACTAGTAGTGATGCCTGCCCTGCTCTGCTCTTCCTGGAGAGATTCTATTTCTGAAACACGGAATGACGTGGGAATTCACAGCCCCGAACGGTTGGATCCGCGTGGAGAAACGAAGATGCGCGACATGGAGTTTCAGCCACAAACTCTTTTGCCGTCGGGGCTGTCGCACCTGGCGACTGTTTACTCTTTGCATTACTCATGTGTTTGATGGATTCATGCTTGTCTACACAAGGTGAGAAGGGCATGATTGATATGGGAGATGACGTATCAAGACTATATATATAATGTACAGTCATCTTGTATATAGAGATGTAAATGTAGAATGCAGATCAAGGCAGAGCAAAATACTTGACATTCTCTTCCAAGCCGGAAGAAAGTTGCCAGTGGGTTGCGCGTTTCGTGAGGCGTGGCGGTGCTATAGAGGGGCCTGATGGCGGCTGTGCATGTCGAGTGCGTGATCATAGTCAGCCAGCCAGGCCATCATCGTGATGATTGGATTTTTCTTGCGGGAAGGACGCTGTCTAGAATAATTGCGCAACATCCTCTCCCTCTCTACCCACAGTGCTGGATTCTTCATCGCACTTGTCCCATCCCGGTTGCTATTAAGCCGATCGCTCAATTTCCTAGCAACGCGTCCGGGGTGTGGCGCCCGTCCCCACTACTATCGCCTGCGCTTCGTCACTAGCCCTGCAGTACTATAGTTTAGTACTATAGCACTAGAAGAGTAGAAGCTCAGCTCCCTCGCAACGCTCGGTAAACACAAGAAGGAGAAGTTGGCGACTACCTTATCGTAGGTGGGACTGCGACACTACTGCTACTCCAGGACTGCTTCTACCTGAAACATCCGAATCACCACTACCACCACCACCACCCAATCAAACAACCCAGTCACTACCCCGGAACGAAAGAGAGGAATTGTACAGGCAGTAGAGGAACGGGGTTGATTGGGCGATTGAGAGAAGCAGCAGCAGCAGCAGAAGAAGAAGATGAGTGGTTATAATCCTTTAGGAGGTGAGTCGATTCAGGCCTGAGGTTTGCGCGCGCGAGTCGCATACACACACCTGCGACGTCGAGTGCTCCCCTTGCATTCCTCCCACTTCACTCGCTCATTCACATCCCCATGCGCATCCCCCAAACCCCCATGTCACGAGACGGACATCCACTAATCATCTTTCCCTCTTCATGCGCAAAGGCGGCTACGGCCACAACCTCCATCCCGACGAGACCGACCCGAATAATCCCTTCATGGACCCGCGATCCCGATCTCCCGAACGCTATCACAGCCCTTCATACCAACTTGACGACCGCCCTTACGTCCACGAAGATGCTCCGCTCGAGATCCCCGTTGGGCCCGGTCCATTCGCCAGCACCGATCGCTTACAACCCCAGCCGACATACTCGGTAGAAAACATTACAGGCTCCTACGGCCACGCCGAGGCATACGAGGATGTCCACCAGCATGCATACACCCCCAACCCGTTCCAGCAGACCGAGATGCACGGCACGGGCGAGTACAGCCTGACTCCCCAGTATGAGCAGACACAAGATCATCTATACGCCCAGCCACCCACTCCCTTACCCGGCGTCCACGTGCAGGACCATGCGGGATTCGCCGGCTTCGAGCAACCCCAACATCCATACTATCAAGACGATGCCGATCATATGCGACCCATGTTGCAGGCCGACACCGCATATGGTCCCAATCCAGACGATGTAGGCGGACCACCGCAAGACGCTTCACAAGACATTGGCGATATCGAAGGCGGTTACTCAGATGCCCAACAACGGCCAGCCGCCGCACCCATCCGACGTTGGAAGACCGTCAAAGAGGTCCAGCTGTTCAACGGCAACCTCGTTCTCGACTGTCCCATCCCTCCCCGCCTCCTGAACCAGGTCGCCCACGCCCAACCCCCTGAGCGTGATGAGTTCACCCACATGCGCTACTCCGCCGCCACCTGCGACCCGTCAGAATTCTACGACAAACGCTTCACCCTCCGCCAACGTCTCTTCGCCAAACCCCGCCACACCGAACTCTTCATCGTCATCACCATGTACAATGAAGAAGACGAGCTCTTCGCCCGCACCATGATCGGCGTCATCAAGAACATCGAGTACATGAACTCACGCACCTCCTCCAAGACCTGGGGCAAAGAAGCCTGGAAAAAAATCGTCGTCTGCGTCGTCTCCGACGGCCGCGCCAAGATCAACCCCCGCACCCGCGCCGTCCTCGCCGCCATGGGCGTCTACCAAGACGGCATCGCCAAGCAGCAGGTCAACGGCGAGGATGTCACCGCCCATATCTACGAGTACACCACGCAGATGACGCTCGAGCTTAAGAAGGGGATTGTTTCGGTCAAGAAGGGCTCCACGCCCGTGCAGATGTTGTTCTGTCTCAAGGAGAAGAACCAGAAGAAGATCAATTCCCACCGATGGTTCTTCCAGGCTTTCGGTGAGGTCCTCGATCCGAATATTTGTGTCCTCATCGATGCGGGCACCCGGCCCGGGAGGAGTAGTATTTATGATTTGTGGAAGGCTTTTGATCGGGAGCCTATGTGCGCTGGTAAGCTTTTTTTTTTTTTTTTTTTGTTAATCGCTCCGAGGGAGTGAGGCGGGCAAAAAAAGTGTATAGAAAAGAGAAGAGGAAGAGAAACCGAAATGCTCCTTGCGCGTGGGTTGCAGGATGAGTGAAGAAGTACGTTTGCTAACCCCTTCGATGTTCTAGGCGCCTGTGGCGAGATTAAAGCCCTCCTCGACCACGGCAAAGCACTCGTCAACCCCTTGGTCGCCGCGCAGAATTTCGAATACAAAATGAGCAATATTCTCGACAAGCCGCTCGAAAGCGCTTTCGGTTTCATCTCCGTCCTCCCCGGTGCCTTCTCCGCTTACCGTTACGTCGCCCTCCAGAACGACAAGACCGGCCAGGGTCCCCTGGAGAAATACTTCGCCGGTGAGAAGATGCACGGTGCTAACGCCGGTATCTTCACCGCCAACATGTATCTCGCCGAAGACCGCATTTTGTGTTTCGAGCTCGTCGCTAAACGGAATTGTTCCTGGATCTTGCAGTATGTCAAGTCCGCGACGGGCGAGACGGATGTCCCGACGGAAATGGCCGATTTCATCCTGCAGCGCCGTCGTTGGTTGAACGGCAGTTTCTTCGCCGCCGTGTACGGCCTCGCGCATTTCTATCAGATCTGGCGGAGTCATCATAGTGCCCTGCGCAAGGCGGCTTTTGTCTTTGAGTTTATCTATCAGGCGGTTAATATGTTGTTCGCTTGGTTTGCTATTGTAAGTTGTCTATCCATTGCAAAAGAGTCATTGAAGACAGAGGAGGTGCGAATGGAACAGGACGACAGAACTATGCTGACCGTGGTCTTCACTAACAGGGCAACTTCTTCCTCGTCTTCCGCATCCTAACCGTCTCCCTCTCCGGCGATAACCTCCTCGGCACCGCCGGCTTCATCCTCGCCGTCATCTTCGAATGGCTCTACATCGCCATCCTCGTCACCTGCTTCGTCCTCGCCCTCGGCAACCGACCCCAAGGCTCCAACAAATTCTACATGACCCAAGTCTACTTCTGGGCCATCCTCATGTCCTACCTCCTCTTCGCCTCCATCTTCATCACCGTCAAATCCGTCCAACAACAAGTCTCCGAGAACGGCTTCTCCTTCGCCCAGCTCTTCACCAACAAACTCTTCCGCACCCTCATCGTCTCCATGTGCTCCACCTGGCTCCTCTACCTCATCTCCTCCATCCTCTTCTTCGACCCCTGGCACATGTTCACCTGCTTCCTGCAATACCTCCTCCTCACCCCGACCTACATCAACATCCTCAACGTCTACGCCTTCTGCAACACCCACGACATCACCTGGGGCACCAAAGGCGACGACAAGCCCGAGAAACTCCCCGCCGCCAACCTCAAACCGGGTGGCAAAGTCGACGTCGCTATCCCCACCGACGACGCCGATCTGAATACCCAGTATGAATCCGAACTCCGCACTTTCGCCTCCAAATTCCAACCCCCTGAGAGATCGGTCAATGAACAGACTAAACATGAGGATTACTACAAGGGCTTCCGCTCCGCCGTCGTCTTGGCCTGGATGTTCTGTAATCTGGCCGTTGCGGCTGTGGTCACGAATGCTGGCGGTGTGTTGTCCGATGATGCGAATACCTCGACTGCAGAGGACGAACGGAGTACGATCTACATGGGTGTTGTCCTTTATAGTGTTGCGGGTCTCGCGGTGGTGAGGTTTGCCGGCGCGTGTTGGTTCTTGGTTGTTAGGGTTTTTAGGGGGGTTTAAAAGGAAAAAGGGAGGGGAAGGTTGCTGAGTCTGTTTTGGTGTGGTGGTGGTGATGGTGGTGGTGGTGGTTGGATTTTTTTGAAATGGGATTAGGAAAGAGGGGAAATGGTTTTTTTGGGAGTGGGGGATGGGGGAGGAATTCTCTTTCCTTGACCGTGATGAGAGCGATTCCCGGTCTTTTCGACCTCCGCATATGATGGCTTGCTTGACGCTTTTGGCATTGCGTGCATTGGGTCGGCGTATTTTTTTTGGTTTTTTTTTTTTCTCTCTGGGGGTTTGATATGAAGTTGATGATTCGCACTATCCGTATTGAAGAAAGATGGGCGGGGCAGGGGGGTGGGAAGGGGAGGAGGGTTTGAAGGACCGAGATTCAAGGATGGGAATCTCTGGACTGAGGCTTTGGTTCCATTTTTCGGCGACCCTCCACCCCTCCAGGTCCGGACCGGTCAGGCCCCTACTTCGACTAAAGCGCTTCCCCTCGTGGGTTGGTTGTGGGATTTTGGTGCATACTTACTCATACCTTGCTGCAAGGAAGAGAATCTAACGAATATGGATGAGCTTTTTGGCCTTGCTCCTTTGATTCTGGTTTTTTTTTTTCTTTTTTTGCAGTTCCCACTTCCCCCACCCTTCCCTCTTTGCTTCTTTGTCTCTCCCTCGCAAGGCGGTCTTCAGAAGGTGATACCCTTCGATGGAGTAGTTCTCTTGCTGTGGAGGCATAGCTCATTCTCTCCTTTTTCCTTTCTCCCTTTGCTATGGATGTCGCATATTCCCCCCATTAGACGGTAAAGAGGAGTGAACGAGGAAGTAGAAGGAGTTGCCTTTTTCTCCCGGGGCTCGAAACTTGCTTTCCTCCCATTATTTATCCCCCCCTCCACCCCCCTCCGTACCCTCCCTCCATCGTCGAATGTTTGCGTCGGGCCACACATTCTGGAGCGAATGATAAAGATGGTGGGTCTCGTCTGGCTACTGAGGGATGGGGATGAGTGCATCGGAGAAATGAGGCTCTCTGCGAGATAGGTAAATGATGAGGGGCTGGCTTTGAGGGCGACGTTCCAAGATCGATGTTATTGCCGGACTGACTCCCTTCCCCTCGCTGTCGCGCTCGTTCTGTCTCTCTGACTTTCGTTTTCTCTCTAGTACTTCTTTCATCTCTCTGTGTGATGATACAAATGGCCTTTCCATAGACGAAATGGGCAGATGGAATTTGTGGTTCCATAGGTCTTCTGAATAGACCTCTACTGACCTGTTCTCGAAGTAGAAGAGGAGGGGAAATGTCGGGTTCTGTGTCCGGTCACTATGCTACACAAATGTCTGATTATGATGGCCTTGGCGTAAGTTATTAAGAAAATCAGCCCAAAATGAAGGAGTGACTGCATGTTGAGATTATGAAGAGCATCGATAAGAACCCCCAGCGCCACGAACATTCCTAGAGAGCATTAACGTTATGAGAGACGATTAATACGTGACAATGAGTTGTATAATGTGCCCGCCGAAGGGTGAAGATTCTGCACTAAAATGGAGATTCTCTGAAGCCTTTTCTGGGGCGGTCTGCAAACGTCTTCCTTCAGCTAATAAACTGACCTCGATGAGACTTCATGGCAATTCAAATGACGGAAGTGAGTCAGAAGGCGATGGAGCAGAGCAGTAAACTCAGGAAAATCCCTTCTGCCTACGTCAGGCGCAACAACTCAAACCCCCTTTCGAAGTCCTATTAGAAGTGAGAGAAACCGGTGGTAACTCTCCTGAATGGTCCAGAGATCCAGAATGCTTTTCGGATCGGTCATCAGCTTGATAACTACCACGCCTTACACCTGCCGATCAGTCGATCGAATAACATCTTCCCACTCTTCAAGCATCTTCAACGTCGCTTCGGTCTGCTCCTTAATCTTCACGAACGCATCATTCCCAATCGGCAAAGCGAGCGGGAGCTCTCTTCCCTGTCCTACCCCTTCACCCTTCACAAGGTCGATAACGAGTCGAGCCGCTTTGGCGGTATCGCCAGGCTGATTGCCATGGAGGGTGGGGACTAAGTCGGTACAAATCTTCTTCAACGCTGGATATTCGCCCCAATCGGCGCCCAAGGCCCTCTCGTGCTTTTGGGGTTTGGCGACTTCGCTTACGAAGTACCCCGGGTTGATGATCAGAGTTTTGATGTAATCTATTCCTTCGGTTTTCAATTCGGCTACGAAGGTCTTCAGGAGCTCTGGAGGGTAGTGTGAGTCTTTGGTTCTAGCTTTGCCCTTTCTCACAATACCAATCACTTTATTGGAAGGTACGAAGTCGACTTACGATCAAGTGCGCCTTTGGAGGCACCGTAGCTTCCTAGTCCAGGTGCGATCTCCCACCATGCGCTGATGGAGCTGTTCACCACCATGTAGCCGCTCTTCTGCTCCCGCCAGTGTGGCATCAAAGCAGCTATGAGCTTGACTGTCGCCACTGTGTTTGTCTGAAGAGTCTCCGAAAGCGTGTCGGTGAGCCTGAAAAGTCCTATCAGCCGTGCCTCATCCAAATTCGGTTCTAGAAGAGACTTGCGCAAGATGTTCGACGGGGTCAAACTCAGCATATCCCGCATTTGAAAGCAGAACGTCGATGCGGCCGTAGATCCCCAAAGCCTCTTGAATCTTTTGTTTGATACTCGAGGATGGTTCATTGACGTCCATTTGCATTGTAGCGGCGCCCATGGCCTTCAGATCGTCTAAGCTCTCGACCTTTCGTGCCGTAGCAATGACATAGTCCCCTTTGGCGAGAATGGCTTTAGCAAATTCGGCCCCGAATCCGGTGCTACAGCCTGTTACGAACCAAACGAGTTGTGGCATTGCGTCTCTGTGGAAGAATTGATGGATGGGAGTTCAGTCCTACTTCGATAGCAACGTAAGTAGACAAGGACTGATTATCATCAATCGCCAGCTAGAAATCTCTGGAGGGGCTGAGCTGAGAAGAGGTATGCAAGTAGAAGAGATCATGCACGCTCGCGGACTTAGGACCTCTTAAAGCCCCAGAAGGATTCCTGGCCGTCTCACGAAACCAATGGCGGTGGCGATCTGGGGTGTCATGGCACCGCGCTCGGCGGAGTTAGGACCACTTTGCATCTCAGCGTTGTGTCCGACGTTACGCATGTCATCAAAAGGCTTCCAAGGAGTGAGATGGGGCCGGCCAGAACCAATTGCCGCGAGCAGGCTTCTCTCAATAACTACTCGAACCAATCTGCATACGTGCCCTGGAAATTGATGCTGACAGTCAGCTGCAGCTGCAACAATGGCCATGCTTGAGCCATGGGATGTGCCCGTCTTCTGGATGTCTCACGTCAGCTTGGTTTGCGGCCTCGATGCTGCGCGGCCAGAGTGTGGGAAGCTTGAGTTTATCATCAAGATGTCGCCGTACGAGGACGTCTATGGTTTGCTCCATGGAGTTGACACATTAACTAGAATCAGTGTGAAGCATATGCCGAAGTGGTTTTTTTTTTCTTTTTTCCTCTTCGGGTTTTCCTGGTCTTGAATAGAGACGATAAACCCCCAACAGTGTTGCTTGAGGTCGTTCAGAATTGGAAGTTTGACTGATGGCAACACGGACGGAGACCTCGGTCCGAGATCGGTCCCACCCACGACGAAAGATGGACTTCACCTAGAGGTTATAGATGTCACCAAAACAAAACTGGAGAATGAATCAAACACTGGAAGGTAATTGAGGCGCAGCTATCATCGACATGGCAGGAAGTAGCACGTTCACCTGGGCCCATGCCCTTCAGCTCCATTCGAGCCTTTCGCCATTCGAATCCCCACTTCCTGGAACCCACGCAGCATTTGCCGACGTCAAACCCGTATCGTGGAAACGCATGAACATCGCCGGAATCCTGTTGACAGTCTATGGCTTGCAAGAACTTGCTTCAGATGCCTCGCACGTGACGTGCTTATGGCTCCTTCACGGCAGAGGGGATACGCAAGACAGTATGGCATACACTGCTGCGAGTCTACTCAATGCTTGGAACGGCCGGCGTCAATACCGGCAAAAAGGTCTCATATGTATTTGCTTCGACCAGCGAAACCACGGTAGCCGAATGATAGACGATAGAGCCAATGTGAGCTGGAAGCAAGGTAATCCAACCCACGGCCAGGACATGTTCAACCTCTATTCTGGCACAGCTTCCGATCTCTCCGTCCTCATCACCCAACTTCCGCAATACTTGCCTTTTAAACTTTCCGAGCACCTATGTGCGGGTGTCAGCTTAGGCGGACACGCAACGTGGCAAATCCTGGTCAGCGAACCAAGGGTGACGGCGGGGATTGTGGTCATCGGCTGTCCTGACTACGTTCGCTTAATGACCGATCGAGCTATCCGCAGTAAGCTACCAACAACCACTGATAGCGATCCTCCTGGCCGTAACTTCCTCGGCTCAAACGACTTCCCAGCGTCTCTCATCTCATCTGTCGAGGCTTACGATCCAGCCGGCGTTTTCCTAGGCGAGTTGGACACAGTCACAGGCGACGATCATCTACACATGCCGTCTGTAGCGGAACAAGCACGCCTCCGACCTCTGCTAAACAACAGGCTAGGTGGCAAGAAGATCCTCGTCATGGGAGGTGGTAAAGACAAACTTGTCCCTCCGGCATGCGGCGAGCCCTTCCTCACTTGGCTGAAGAAAGCCGTCGATCCTGTCTACGGCTGGTCTCGAGATAGCGGGGTGGAAGTAGAGGATATCATCGACCCGGAAGCACGACATGAGTTCTCTGCGCGGATGCGCAAGGAGGCTGAGAGGTGGATATGTGAAGTCATGGCTGGCGAGAAGTCGCGCAGTGGCTACGAAAGTAAAATGTGAGGCAGACTATCCGAGACTTCTAATGGGTGTCATTCCAAAGAATCCATCACTTAAGAGACATACGCTTTCTCTGTCCCATGGCTTAATGTCTGGCTGTGTCCCGCGACTTTGCCTCCACGGCGAATCAGACAGAGCAACGTGACGAGCTATGGCATGCTTTTCTATCGAGGCCGACTACATTTTCCAACTTTGGGGAAGAGTGGCAGCTAGTCGAAATGCTTCTGAAAAAGCTCAACATATACATGCCAAATACTGGTCTTTTGGTGCTCCATGCGACTTCTCACGTAGAGACTCCAACGAAATTATGAGAAGGAACGGTGATCGAGAGCATACAGTTGCGCCTGCGGACGATCTAAGGTTGTAGTAATGCTCTTTGACGCCACAATCAGGCGCCCTACCTAGATACTATACAGGTCGTTCTATAGTCTCGTCCAAGTAAGCAACTCATTCTAGAGGCGAATGAAGCCATGTTTCACGATGCTATGCTACGCAATCCCCGCTGGAGCAATGTTCGATTAGTAATCAAGACATCGACTTCTGCCATCTTGCTACTGGGTAACCTCAGCTTCCTCTGATTTGTTGTTCGTGGCTGCACAAAAACTCGAGCCTGATGAGCATCGATGGCAACGAAGGCTCCAAGTCCAGATGGATCTCAGCCTACGGCCGAAGGTTAGTCGCTAAAGCCTGTTTGACTTACTTGCCTGACAAGCCCCTTAGGAATCGTGTTATTAGATGGCGGCAAAAGCTGTCAGGTCACCCGCTTCAACGACATTGTCAAGAAGTCTGGGTCGAGAGTTCGAAGGGAAGAGGGAAATGCATTGATATTCGCTCGTGATATTGGCCTTCCTGTGCCGCGGGTGCTTGATATTTCAGATGCCGAGAAAGGTCACACCATAACGATGGAATATATTGACGCCGTTTGCCTGGAAGATGCATGGCCGGATCTCTCTTCTGAACAACGGCTTGCTATTGCGCGAGAGCTCCGAAACATTATTACAACGATGCGCCAGCACTCTCGCGATTCCATCGGTGGTTGTGGAGGCCCGCTTCATCTTCCTCGTGTGTACACCAGCTCGATCGGTGGACCTTTCGAGAGCGAAGCTGCGTTCAATAATTTCGCTTATGACCTGGTTGGCACCACACCAAGAGGGATTCGTCGACTTTTCTCCGAAGGTCTACCAACCCAAAGTCGCCTTGTGTTCACGCATGGGGACCTCATGCCGCCCAATATTTTCATCAAAGACCATCGACTCTACGCAATTATCGATATGGAATACAGCGGCTGGTACCCAGATTACTGGGAGTATGTGAGATTCTTCCAGGGCGCTACCAATTGCAAGGGCTGGAAAGATCTTGCCGACGAGATCTTTGAGACCACGTATGCCACGGAGTTGCTTCTTTCCCAGGCGAGCTTGAGGTGGCAAAGGCCATAGTCCGGCCTATGCCTCAAGCAGGGACGGCGTTGCAAGGTTTGGGAAGCGATCATCCGCGGGAGAGCAGACTGTGGACAGATATGTAGTGACATTCTCAACATTGTAATCGCAACGTACTAGGGATGTTCTCGCCGGGCGCCCTAACCCAACCCTACGATGAGCGTTTTGGTCGGTTCATCATGCTATGACTACACACAGGCGCTGTGCCTTGTCACCAAAAATGCCTCTCAAAGAATCCACAGCAACAGAAGCCGAACAAGCGCAACGAAAACCAGAGCCTGACTGAACAAACCAGTCCGTAGGTGGTGTTGCAACAGGGTCTAGGTGAAATGCGAGAAGTCACTTACGAGTGGATGCATAAGCGATGGCGGGGGCGCTCGGTGCACTTCATGTATCGGCGCAGGTGCGAATGACAGCTCAGCTGCAGTCGCCGGATCTGCATCATAGAACTCTCGTAATGCCATGAGAACCGATGCATCAAGTTGAGGAAAAATCATCGTGATATGCACAAACATGCGTGAGCTACGCAAATTCCACTCTAGCACCGATATCGACCAATGACTGACCTAGCGTAGCCACTGAAAGCAACGTGCATATCAGCATCGTCGTTCACAAGGGTGAGCCTCTGGACTATCCCCAATATCGACACACCGCGCTCTGGATAAGATTCCGCGATAACGAAAGTCTGCCGTACCTGGCCCATATCGTCGGTTCACCACGGGACTATACGTTTGAAACGGAGGATTCCGGAGATCCTACAAGTATCCCCTCGTTCGCCAGATTGATTCCGGTGGGCTGGCTGAGCGCAACTTGGACTCCTTCCATGCTCAAACAAGTCTTTGCGAGCATCCCTATCAATAATCGGGACATTGAGTTTAATTGTCAGACCTGGGTTGAAAGAGCTTTAAAGGTACTTCGGGACTCTGGAGCCTTGACGGCGGCAGAGTATGATCAGGGTGTGAATGGGATGGTAGACGCCATCGCAGAAGCCGAGGACGAAGAACCTTGATCCTTCGTCTGCGGTACGACATATTATCCCCACATGGCGACATTCCCTCGCTAGACCGGTAGGCAGTACAGAAGGCGAAGGAGACCAAAATCGAAGGGAGAATAGCAGGATGAATTGTCCAGCACGGCTTGAGTAAGTTGTGCTCTTGCTGAGCGTTACGTGAGCACAGGTGTGGTCTGGGTACAAAGGAGAGGCCTTCGTGCCGTGGCAGTCCCAAGGATGATTGGGATAGAGAGTGGATTACATAATATCGGTATTACTCATAGAGAGATTACATGCCGGAAGTTGCTCCTGCTGTCATATCGTACAGTTTCAAAGCGGGCATCGTCTTCGATGCTTTCTTCCAGCAAGGCCGCCCGCGTCCTGTCTGGATTTCCAATGGAGGTTGGTGCGAGGCATACGCCACGTCGTTGAAATTACCTTGGTGTTTGCTCGTTGCTCTCTGAGAGGGAGCTACTATCGACCCGATCAGTACAGGGGAGCCGTGAGAGGTTGGTTGTAGGGCAGAACAGATTTCCCGGGGTATCCTCCGGCTGGCTAACTAGGAGAGTGTGGTAAGCTTTCCCCACTATGTCTCAGGGGATTCGCTCTAGATTATACCGCTCATTTCGAGCTGAGGCTAAGGCGTTGTTGTCGAAGGAGACTGCACCGTGCGAAGCGCCAACAGTGGTGTTGTAAGTGGGCGGCTCTGTTCTCTGATATACTTGCCTGAAGAAGAGACAGAGTTCAAAGCTGATTAGAATCCCAAATCACCTTGCCTCGCTTTCTCTGCCGCCGTGGTGCCCGTAGCCGGTTTCCTCATAAAAGCCTCAATCAACACCCCCGCAGCAACACCCACGTTCAGACTGTCCACGCCCACGTCGCCAACAGCCCGGTTCGTCTTCTCCTCGGCCTCAATACTGATTAAATGATCCGCTTTGGAGGTGAGATTATTCCGTAACCCTTCTCCTTCAGCACCTAGCATCAGAATCACAGGTGCACGGGCAAGGGGAGAGTCGAGGGAGACGGCAGTCGTGGTTGTCTGTCGCGAGATATCTCTCGCTGTCGCCTGTCCAGGCAACGCCGGTGCGACGGAAGCGTAGATCCTCCACCCTGCTTTCGCGGAGTCGAAGACGAAGTTGGCCGGTTTGGGTAAGGCGAGCAGTTGGACGGCTTCGCATGCGCCGCTCGAGGCTTTGGCTAGCACGGCGGATGTGAGCGGTGCACAGGTATTGGTCGCGATGGCTACGGCGTCTGCCCCGTAGAAGTGCGCGGTGCGCATTACCGAGCCGAGATTGGCGGGGTCGAGGATCCCGTCTAGCATGATTACGAAGGGGTACCGCCAGCCCTTCGTGGAGGTTGATAGTGCGCTTGGAGCGCCGTTGACCGCAATGTCTTCAGCGCTCTGTCGATCGAGAGTCAAGGGGATGATGGATGTTCTTAGATCGGGCTTGGATAAGCTGAGGGTAGGTGGGGCAGGGAGTTTCGATGTTTCCAGGACAACGCCGTTGTGTGGTCGGTCTCCTGACATTTTGTCGAGGAGCTTGATACTCGCGTCGCCTTCTAGGGGGACTTGGTTCCTGCGTGCCAGGTCGAGGATGTTTCGGATGGTGCCTGCGGAGTCGGAAGATCGGTCTTGAGCTCCGCGCGAAACGTAGAGATGATGAATTCTCCGCCGCTTTGCACGCAGGGCTGCAAGGATAACGTTGCTGCCGTAGAGGAACTCGGACGCTGCAGTGCTATAAGGAATGGACAACGGCATCTCCTCCTCGGCATTGCCATTGTCGCTCTCGGTGGGTTTGCCTCCAGTCTCAGAAGCCCTTTCTCCATTCTCAATGGCCTTGTCTGGGCGCCCTTCTGGCTGATGAGGACTATATCTGTTGGCAGGATCTAGCAGACGGCCGTAGGCTCCCCGTTCAGGACCAGGGACCTGCACGCCGGCAGGACCACGTGGATCAAACCACAGCTGGAAGCCTTGCTGTTTCTCGTCTCTCCTACAAGAGATGCCAAGCACTACTCCGCCTTTCTTCGCTTTTCCGCTCCGCCGGAACTTATACGGAGGATAAAAGAGTGATTGATGCTCCCCCGCCTTGTCTTTAGACTGCGTAGTTGAGGCAACCTCGGCTAAAACAGTGAGACGCTTGCGGAATTTGGCCTGGGAGATGTACCCTCGAAGCAGTCCTAGGTAAGAAAGGTCATCGAAGATCTCCTGGAGACGAGAATCGGGAGGTGTGAAGATCTTGCCGGGTTCTGCGTCCGGGAAGCTTGAGGCTTGGATGCTGTCTAGCAATGAGCGGATTCGCTCCACGGAGCCCCTTTCCTCCCTTTCCACCCGTCTTATGCCGTAGCGCCCTGACGACACGTGCAGTACATCCACGCCGTCTATGTTCTCCCTGTACGGTCTTCTTCGCTTGGCTACATTGCCCCGCCCCTTCCATGGAAATTCGTCTCTCGCGCCGCCCCGCTGAGGATCATTCTCCTCATGTCGGGTTGGATTTTCCCTGTCAACTTCTCTCTCCCACCTTTGGATCTCCGCGAACGATGGAAGGCCATCGACTGACTTAGGCTTTCCAGCCTTCTTGAATGCTCGGAATTTCTTCAGCAAGTTCCGGTTCTCGCTTGGTTGATCCGATTGATTCGATTGGGTCGCGCGAAGACCACGATTGATGGCGCCGGTGGTGGAAACGCCGCGGCGCTGCGGATGGAGGCATCGCTGCGCAATGAAGATGTCGTAGCAGCGGAGGTAGAAGTCTTTGCGATGGAGAGACCGCATGGTACGGTACTGCGAGGATAAGGGGTGGGAAAGCATGCACGATGCTTCACATTACTACGCGTTGAATACCGAGCATGAGGTGAGGATCATGGTATGCAGTGTATAGTAATTTACAGTAAATTACTTCAGCGTCCATGGACTTTGGGCGATGGCCCATGAAGTTTCGCGCGGAGATCAATCAATATCTGATTGGTTATTCGGCAAGCTTCTGGGCTTCATCTCCTCCACGCTTCCCCACTTAACACGAACCTGACGCGCCCCAGCCGCCTACTGATCGTTGCGTGACACTGGAGGCAACCTTGCCCTTTTCCGCGTCTGCCGACCAACGCAAGGCTGCTCTGACGGCGGCGAGGTTACCGATGATGATGATGACGCACGATTCGGACGACGACGACGAGCTCGCGGCGGATCCTTTGGCCGCATTCAAGGCTGGTGGTCGCAGACCGAGCAACAACCACAACCACAACCACAACCACAGTCCGTCCGCCTCGTCCACCCCGGCAACCGCACCTGCACCCGCACCGCCGACCTTCGTCCCAAGTGGCAGCGGATTCACCAGCATCAATCGCCCGTCCAATGTTCCCACACCCGTTGCATCCGCTTCACAATCTCGAGCCGAGGACGATGCTGATCCATTCGCCTTCGATGCGAACAATATACCGGTCGGCGACGGCGACAGCGAGAACGAGGCTGATGTTGTAGAGGAGACTCGGCGGCCCGTATCGTCAACCCCATCTGCGCATCGAGTCAAGCGAAGTGGACAGACGAGACCTCGATCCGCGACACGTGAGCGCACCCGCTCGAGGCAGGCGACTGAGGAGGCTGAACATGATCGCGGGTATGGGCATGTGCAAGACCAATTGGTTCCGATCCTACCCCGAGCGGCTTCCGAAGGCGACGATGGGGATGTCATTGATATGACGGCGGGCGATGATGTGGTACGGCGTGTCTTGGCTGAGGCCGATGGGGTCGGCGGTGAGATTGTCTACAAGGTGGAGCTGGGAGACTACTCGGTCGAAGAGGTAAGTTTATTTCTTGTCGCGGTATTCCTTGGCCTCCCACTTGGCTTTTGGCATACAACCGCTATTATCTAAATATTCGCCACAAGCCCTTGCACTTGCGTTTTAAGGAGATCTACCGGCATGATGACATTTGCCCTTTCAATCATATCCCGACCGACCTCTCACTTGTCTTTTGACACGCTCACTTGGCCGGTCACATGTCCGGCCTTGTACTATTTCTGACCCCCAAAACGACCTTCTTGCGTTCATAAATGCTTCATCCTCAACCATCATTCCTTCCAATCGACAGACCTTCGACACTACATTATCTGCTTCAACAATCACACTACTACTCCGTAACAAACCCCCCAGCATCAAAGGCTGACACAGAAGCCCTAGATCTCATTTGACGACCTTCTCGAACTTCAGAACGGTCAAGCAGCACTTGCCTACTTTCAACAAAACTCGCCATCTCTGTCACCAGAACCTATCGAGCGACCGGCCAAGCGTACGAAGATGTCATCTTCTCGCCCTGGTCGAGGTCGACCGCGAGCTGTCAACTTTGTGGATCCAACTGACGCCCTCTCTGATGCGGATGACGGGATCACGCTTGCAACATCTAGAAGACGGACACGTGAACATGACGAGCCTCAATACTACGACGACCCGGAAGACGAACCTGACGAAGACGAAATCATTGAAGATGAATCGGATCGTCCTCGTCGTTCTGGACGCCCTCGCCATGGCGAAAGGCAGCCGTCACGCCGTAGCGCTCGCACACCTCACATGTCGTCAGCCATGGAGCTCGAAGAAGAGAGTGAAGATTCCGACGACTTGCTTCAGTCGGACGTGTTTACTACTAAGAAGCCAAGCCTCCGCGGTCGCCCGAAACGCGGCCACATGGACGACTTCATCGACGACGAAGATGAACGAGCGGCAAAGAAGCGCATACGCATTGGCGAGCGCCATTCAGGTCGTGCTACGCGCCACACGGGAGGGATGAAAGAGGTGGATGTTAACGACATCTATCGTTCCGACTCCGACTCTGCCGCGCGTGCGCCTGTCAAGCAGAAGGTCGTCGGCGCCAAAGAAGTCTTCAAGCCCCTACCTCGCAACGATGAGTTCCGTATGCGCCACAACCAGGACTGTGAGACTTGTGGCCAAGGTCCCAACTTTGCGCCCCTGATTTACTGCCAGGGCTGCTCTTTCGCATATCACAAGTCCTGCTTAGGTCACCGCACGAATCGAGAGCATCTAGTAACGAAGATCGCGGACGATGATTGCGTGCTCCAGTGTCGGCGCTGTATCGCGTTCCCAAAGAAGAAGGACCCAATTGCGCCAGACCAAGGCAAGTGTGCCGAGTGCAAACGCCACGGCGACTCCTGCAAAGCTTTCCGCCCACGGAAGACTCCAGCCCAGGAGCAGCGCGATCGTGAAGAAAACGGAGGCGACGATCCGGTGTATGAGATCCACGAATCGAGAATAAATAATGCTGACAATGTGTTGTTCCGCTGTATCGGATGCTGGCGCGGCTTCCATTTCGAGCACCTGCCGAGTAAATCCGACATGATGGAGCTGGACATGGAGGCCGATGCTGAACAGCGGTTTAGAGAGTATAGTCGAGGCTGGAAATGCAAGGACTGCCTGTCCGCCCCCGGCAAAGTTATCGCTCTGATTGCGTGGAAGCCAGTGGACGACGACAACTACGACCCTGCTCTCGCTTTCGATATGATCGACGAGGATGAAAAGGCCTACCTCGTCCGCTGGGAGGGTATGAGCTATTTCCGCTCTGTGTGGATGCCGGGTGCTTGGGTCTGGGGCACGACGGCAGTCATGATGCGTAAGGCCTTTGCCAAGCGTGAAGAGGCTCAGCATCCGAAGATGCGTACGGAAGATGCTATCCCAGAAGACTTTCTACGAACGGATATCGTCCTCGATATCAAGTATACCTCTATTGTCGACATACACACCGAGGAGGTTGACAAGGCGCGTATTCGAGAAATTGACAAGGCTCTGATCAAGTACAAGGGTCTCGGCTATGAAGATGCAGTCTGGGAGGCGCCGCCGAGTCCTGACGATGGCGACAGATGGACCGATTTTGTAGTTGCGTACAACGACTGGGTGTTGGGTCGATACGTCAAGACACCATCTCAGGCTAAGCTGAAAAAGACGATGGAGAAGATTCGGAGAGAGGACTTCGGGAAGCTCGAGAAGAAGACTCAGCCTGAGAACCTCGAGGGCGGCGAGCTGATGAAGTATCAAATCGAAGGCCTGAATTGGCTCTACTACAAATGGTTCACCCAGAAGAACGCCATCCTTGCCGATGAGATGGGCCTTGGCAAGACGATTCAGATTATTGGCTTCCTCGCGACGCTCGTGCAGGACCACACCTGCTGGCCGTTCCTTATTGTAGTGCCGAACTCGACCTGCCCCAACTGGCGTCGTGAAATCAAGCGCTGGGCACCTTCTCTGCGTGTAGTGGCGTACTACGGCAGCAAAGAAAGCAGAGATTTAGCATATCGACACGAACTGTTCCCCCAGGGTGCCAAAGATCTTCGCTGCCACGTCGTCGTCACCTCTTACGACGCTGCCGCCGACGAGAACTGCAGGAAGTTCTTCCGTTCGGTCCCGTGGCAAGGCCTGATTGTCGACGAAGGCCAGCGGTTGAAGAATGACAAAAACATGCTCTACTCTGCGCTCGGTGCGCTTAAGGCGCCCTTCCGTATCCTGCTTACAGGTACGCCGTTGCAGAACAACCAACGGGAGCTTTTCAACTTGCTGCAATTCTTGGACGATTCCTACAAAGCCGAGGAATTAGAGGAGCGCTTTCAAGACCTGACACAGGAAAAGATTGCCGAGCTTCACGATATGATCCGGCCATTCTTTCTGCGTCGTACTAAGGCACAGGTCTTGACTTTCCTTCCACCTATGAGCCAGATCATCGTGCCGGTCAGCATGTCCATCGTACAGAAGAAGCTCTATCGGTCTATCTTGGCGAAGAATCCGGACCTTATGAAAGCCATCTTTAGCGCAGAAGGCTCGCTGAAGCAGGGCGAACGAGGGAGTCTATCGAACATTCTGATGCAGCTACGAAAGTGCCTCTGCCATCCTTTTGTATACAGCAAGTCGATTGAAGAGCGTAATGTGGGTATAGCAGCTTCACATCGTAACCTCGTGGACGCTTCGTCGAAGCTCAAGCTACTTGAACTCCTTTTGCCGGAGCTGAAGAAGAGAGGGCACAGAGTCTTAATCTTCAGTCAGTTCCTCGATATGCTCGACATTGTCGAGGACTTCATGGAGGGCATGGGTTTCGCTTTCCAGCGCCTTGATGGCAGCATGGGTGCGCTGCAGAAGCAGAAGCGTATCGACGAGTACAATGCTCCCGACAGCCCTCTCTTCGCCTTTTTGCTATCCACCCGCGCCGGAGGTGTCGGTATCAACTTAGCCACTGCCGACACAGTCATTATCTTGGACCCGGACTTCAATCCCCACCAAGATATCCAAGCCTTATCCCGTGCGCACAGAATTGGACAGAACAAGAAAGTCCTCTGCTTCCAGCTCGTTACCCGTGCTTCAGCCGAGGAGCGCATCATGCAGATGGGTCGAAAGAAACTAGCGCTTGATCATGTGCTTATTCAAGAGATGGATGCGGACGACGCGGATCAGAACGATCTCGTTTCGGTGCTTAGGCACGGCGCGAGTGAGCTGTTCGATGACGCGGGCGACCAAGATATCCAGTATGACATTGCTGGCATTGAGAAGTTATTGGACAGAAGTCACATGGAAAACACTATTCCCGGCGGAGCAGACAAGAGTGCCGAAACTCAATGGAGCCACGCTCGTGTCTGGGCCAACGATTCCGCCGCCCTGCAAGACGACCAGATGTTTGTCGACGCTCCAGAGGAGCATGCGCCTGATCCGGGCGTGTGGTCGAACATTCTTAAGGAGCGCGAGCGGCTCGCTGCGGAAGAGGCCGCTGCGAAGGCAGAAGCTTTCGGGCGTGGAAGACGTGCCCGGGGTAATGTCGACTATGCTGGCGCTAGGGAAATGGAGGGTGATAACGCTGATCTAGGCACACCGAGTAAGGACAAGAAGCAGAAAGATGATGACGAGTCTGATACCGACTTCCAAGCTGATGACAGTGGTATGTATCCTAATATATCCTCGGGGGTGAGTCCGGACTGCTGACTTCTGATCTAGGTGCCGAAGACGAAGAACCATTTGCTGGTAAGGAAAACATCGATATGGATGATGTCGATGTAGTGGATGAAGGTGCTAAACGTGATATAGGTCGCAGAAAGCATGGTAAGCAAACTCCCAGTAAAGGCAAGCAACCGCCTGCCGACAGCAAACCATCTCCTGCTTCGGCATCCAAGTCCAAAGCGAAGCCCGGGAATTCAACAAAGCCCGCTTTGCAGTCTAAGCGCAGAGAAACGAAAGCCCAAGTGCCCACGAAGACTCCGCCGAACAAAGTGGCTAAGTCTAGTGGCGCACGTGGCCAGAAGACTGTTATCGCCAAGGATAACAAGAAGGCGAACTTGACCTCGAAGGCGCCTAAGGCTTCAGTAAAGCCTCGCGCTAAAGAGTCGACGGTTAAGCAAAAGAAAGCCAAAATTCCTGCGTCACGCCCTGAAGAGGCTGACGCGACGGCACCGTCTCCAAATACTGCTGTAGGCTTCAACATGCCTACCGCTAATGGAGTCGGCGAAAACATCCAAGTTGCTACGCCTCCTGTTATTGACTTGACGGGCGCTGACAACCAGGCTTCGTCTTCGCCTGACCCTCTACACGCTTGAAATATGACTTGAAATAGATTGCAAAACATCAGACGAAACCTTTGCTTACAACCGACCGCACAGAAAAACTCCTGTTCCGTCGTGCAGTCGTGCCTCAGCCCCCAACAGTCAACGATTACGGCCTGCCCACTCCACCAGAACCTTCGACTTCTTCCTACCCTCAACAGCCACCTTCGGATCTCATCAATTGTCTCGCCTGCCGCACTCAGCATATCATCGGCCGCTGTCCACTCAAGCTCGCAGGTGTCGAACACTGCAATCTCTGCGGAATAGCGCATTTCGGACATGGACGCGTGTGTCCTCATATCCAATCGGAAACACAGGTATGAGCCTAAAACACCTCTCCGACCCCTACCCTATCTGCTGTTCGAAAAAAAAAAAAAAAAATCAATCGCGGCTGACCTTTTCCCTCTATGCTCCTCCAGGTTCGCGCCATGCTCGAAAGCCTAAAGCATTCCAACGAACCTGAACATCTAGTCGCTGAGGCGAAGCGGTACTTAAGAGCTCTGAAGGGCAACCTCGTCCAGCTTAAGAAGAAGAAGGAAGAGAAGGAGCGGGCTATGAGGGAGGCGGAGGCTCAAGCTGCTTTTCAATATGCTAGGAACCCTATTTGGCAGGTTTGAAGTTCTTTTTACTTTGGTGATGAATTATTCCTTTGCGACTGGGAGGCTGGAGTGGGCGGAATCGTGGTGTTGATTAAGTTGCGAGTATACTTAGTTGCACACAGTTGGGCAGTTCAGAGCTCCCTGACGTCCCCGTGGCATATCAGGACTAACATTTTCACGACTTTGAAGCGCTGCCTCATGTTCTGTGAGCCGATATTGAAGCGGGTACCTACCATGATACGAGGAACAGCTGCCGGTGTTGTTGAACCTTGGTGCAGTTGGTCGATTCTGGATTGAACCCCACCTGCACTTCCAGTGTCTGTGCCATTTGGTCTTCGCTTCTCTTGAACTTGATCTCATTACAGGTGTACTGACGACTAATCTACCCAGGTTGTATAGATCTGAAGCCGACTGCAGTGATGGACATCCACCGCCAGCCTAGTTGCGCCATTCGAAGTATTCCGCAAACTCTGTGCTCTGTCTCAGCCGGTCCAGCGTTTGTTCATCGTATTGCAATGCCACTTCTAAGCCTCTGCCGTCCCTCTTCCTTGGAGGCAATACCAAGCATCTGCCATCGGGCTTGCCTTCGGTATCTCCAACCGTAAAGCGGAAGGCCTCACTGCAACCGAGCTGGGGACCAAAGTCGATGTCGTTGAACGGAAGCTTATTCACGCACACAAGTAGCATATCTGGACCTGGCCATCTGTCGACATTCCAGGTCAGGCTTGTCGCCTTTGGCATTTGGTTCAAGAGGCCGACGAGACGCCGAACAGCAGCGTTGTCGACGGCAGCAGTGGCTTGCTTGATGCGCAATGCGGCGTCAGGAAGCGTAGTCCGCCATCGCTCTTTGTCTGGGTCGGCCCTATACGAGTGGCCTAGAAGGCCTGTCGGCATTCGTGCAACGGCGTTCGGCTCGCTAAGATTGCCCCAATATGATGATGAGACCGTCGGGTTTCGCATTCTGGCTCGGGTATCGATCGTTATTGACAGCTTGGCCTCTGGGTACCGTCTAGAGTCCACCTCTCGGGCTTGCAGCACGCTTGACCAGAGGAATGCGCCGACTGCCTCAACGACAGAAGGGCAGATGTCGTTCGGCCGTGTCAGCTTGTCCCGGAGTCGCTTCATATTAGGTTCGGAGATGTAGTATACTGCGTATCGCACCTTGGGCATCGGCGCACTGCCCCAGGATGTACCCTTCAGGGCGACTTCTGGACTGTCTCCATTAGAACCGACAGACCGCCAGTCTGGTAAATCCGACAGTCGAACCCCGCTCTCACCCGAAACGATGGTATCTCGATCGATGAGCTCGAGTTGAGGTGAGCCGAGAGAAAGTGAGCCATTCGCGGCTGCCGCCACATTCCGGCCGAGCATCTTCTGGAACGTGTACGCTCCGGATCCATCACAAAGCAGGTGCTTTTTACCATGATCAGCTGCTGGCTTCCGCAGGAATAAGGGAGGGGCAGGATAACGTACATGAAGCCGAGTGCTTAGTATGAGACCACCAGGGATGCTGTGTGCGGCAAAGCATTTCGTCAGCATTCAACCTTTTTGACAAGCATCCGCCTTGTCAGGTACTTACAAATTCGCTTGCATTGCAAGACAGCGTAGTTGTCCCCCTGGCAGTTCTGGCGAAGACAGGAGTAGCTTCGACTCTAACTTGTAATAGGGGAAATGCTCTCGTTCAAGGTCCTGGAAGCTCCCGTGGCGCCATTGCTCACAGGATTGACCTGAGGTGTAGTCTTTGAAGCTGATAGCAGCCCCATTATCTCTCCCGTACACCAGTTCCAGTTCATCTCGGTCGCCCTGACGCTCTGCTACCGAGCATAGAAGTTCCGGGATCTGGGCAATGGTCGCCTGCAGACCTTGTTCTAAATTCCGGAAAATTCTTTCCTTCTCCTCCCCAGGCCGCTGCCGGAAAAAGAAGTAGATGATGTTGTAGTCTCTTGGGGCGATTTGGTCTATTGGAGACAGTCTCACGGGCCGGCCACATCTGTCCCGATGGGGCTTGAAGGTGGAAGTCAGTGTCTCCATCGTATGAATGGGTACAACGAGATGCGGCCACTCCACACACGTACGGCTGACTTGACAGACAAGATGGGCTTGCTGGCACCCGACAAGGCAACTGGAGACGTAGAGCGGGCTTGAGATCTCTCAGCGCGTGCCCTTCGAGCTTTTCAGCGTTGAGAACGGTTGAATGCATAGTATTCCCCTCATAATGACACAATGTGCCAAACTTTCACCGGCTCTCACCAGCGCCAGTGAGAAGAGCCAGCATGAACGAGTTTGTTGCAAAAAGGTGTCGATCTTGCCTTTCGGCATCTTGTCCCCGCAGAGACAATGCCTCGCTGGTGAGCATCGTTGATAGCTCGACGGTAACTCCAGCGCCGATGATCTGTCCTGAGGGGTTTGAGGGGGCCTCTATCAGGAAGCATGGAAGTTCCCTACAAGTGCGAATGATCGACCAGGGGCCTCTCTGGTACGGAATAGAGCGTTCTCCGTGTGTCCTAACATGGCAACCACACGGCGAGCACCAGATCGGCCATTGGCACTATGTGGACGATTGAAGTGGTTTAGGTGTTTGTCACATGTATGCCTCTACTCACAGTGAATGCTCTCTCTCGGAACGCCTCGGCGAAAGGTTAAAATAAGCTTGGAGGCGATCACCCGGGACCGGCGGAACCTCCCTTGAACTGCCTGAAAGTGTGGAGAGTCTCGAAACTAGACGAAGGCAATTTGCGATCCTATCACAGCCATTGCACAAATCACCACTACGATAGACATTACTATCACCGGCCTCGGTCGTACATGTGCACGCTACCGTTGTCTCACTACCAGATCAGCGCTTCGCAGATAGTGACTCCGAGGCTTTGACTCATTGAAGCACCGGGCGCCTTGATAAACTTTGGACAGCGTTGAGGACCTGCAGATCCCCCAAGAGCGCCGGCGTTCAAGGACCCAAGGTACCCTACAACGATCGACCTCGTAGTTGGTTAAGACCGTTCCACTGTACCAAAGAGACCGAGATGATAAGATCAATGTTGAAACGCTCTGCGTGCACAGTACGAGTGGCATGATTTAGCCCCTGGCTCCTTCACAGCTTGACAGCTTTCCGGATCTCGCCTGGAGTCGTCTTCTTCAAAGCCTCATCTAGGGCTGAAGGACTCGCCAACAAAACCACGACCGCTCTGAATAGGTCAACGGACCATGGCTTTTCGTTGAAGACATGACTTTGACATCAAACCACGAACTCCATAGCACGAAGATGCAGGCTTCAGTTTGTCGATCTGGTTCAGCCTGGGTTGAGCCGGCCCGTGCTCTCCAACCAGAGACAGTACAGTGCTCGGCAGTCGAGAATCTCTGTGCAAGAGTCTATCCCAGCCCGGTCTGCTTCTTCCCTCTGCAGCCAGATGACGATGCCTATCAGCACTTTCGGCACATGCGCCAGGCTCTGAGCAGAGTTCTCTTCGAAATTCCCATTCTCTCTGGCATTATCAGGGTGGACGATCGCGGTGCGAATAGTGTCGAGATACCTGAAGCGCCGCGAGCTGGTACGAGACTGCACTTCCGCGACCTTAGCCAAGATGCAGAATTCCCGACTTACGATCAGCTGGCTCAAAACGGCTTCCCTTTTGCAGACGGAGAGGGAGATGGTTTGAAAGAGTTGAGACCTGATCCATTCCCGGCTGCCCAAGATGGCGATCCTGTTGTTGTTCCACAGTTCAACCTCCTCAAAGGCGGCATCGCTGTATATTGTGCTTACTCACACCTGATTGGCGACTTGGTGGTTGGTCGGGATATAATAGTACGATGGGCCGCGAACACTCGGGCTATAGCGGAAGCTGCTACAAGTGCTAAGCCATGCCCTCCCGTTGAGTCGCCATTCGCCGCCGATCTAATGGACCGAAGCCGTCTCACCCCCATGAATAGCGATGTGCTATCAATGGAGGAACTTCAGCAGCGAGGCAACAAGCTGGAAATGTTTAAGCCTCTTGACCCGACAGACGTTGCTGGAACCATGGCGGAACTGCAGAATCTGATGCCAAGAGCTCACATACCAACAGCTGCTGAGCATGACGAAGATCGGCTGCGAGAGACCACAGTTGGGGTGTGGCACTTTTCAATGAAACAGCTGAAAGGTATTCAAGCCATGGCGCAGCAGAGTGCACCCTCTGGATCAAGACTGACAACCATGGATGCATTCACCGCTTTCTTGTGGCAGCGCTTCTTCTGCGCGAAGTACGGAGATAGAGACACCAACGGCTCAATGCCTGGAGACTCCACATGCTGTTTTGCTGGGGATGTAAGGCGAAGACTAGAACCTCCACTCCCGCAAAACTATCTCCCTGCAGCTGTCGATGTTTTCAAAGCGAAAGTTTGGAGTCAAGAGCTGCTGCCTTCGGATCAAGCGAGCGGTCTAGGGAAGACTGCTACGGTCTTGAGGCAGGTCAATGACAATTGGAACAGAGAGGAATACCTCACATTGCTCGAGCTGGTCCAC
This sequence comes from Hortaea werneckii, assembly GCA_037044905.1. Classification (NCBI taxonomy): domain Eukaryota; kingdom Fungi; phylum Ascomycota; class Dothideomycetes; order Mycosphaerellales; family Teratosphaeriaceae; genus Hortaea; species Hortaea werneckii. The sequence goes on along the minus strand of JBAOKB010000043.1, from coordinate 28,955 downwards.
CGCTCGCCGCAGTTGCCCTGTTTCATTCCCCGTGGGCCCATGGATTTGCTTATCACCGACCACTCACGGGCTGCAGCTATCATGTCCACAAGCTGGGGACCTGGCTTAGGTAAGCCTGATGCGTTCCGCGAGCCGTATCTTGGCAGGTCGATACCTGCCGGGGAGATAACCATACTGCCTCGATGGGAAAATGGTGATATCGAAGTCATGATCGCTGGTGAGACTGTGACCATGGAACGGCTTTCTTCGGATGCTATGATGAACAAGGCGAGCGAGAGACAATTCATCAAACATGATGTCCTTCACGCTGCAAACAATACGCATGTTGTGAAAGCCAGGCTGTGATTAGCACGAACGCGCAGAGGTTTGGAATCCTGCATCCCGCACAGTTGCCCAGCTACAGGCTTGAAATGAGCATGAGTATGGTCCTTGCCATCTCTTCACGCTATCCAGCTGCACTTCTTCGACACTGAGCCCAGTCTTTTCGAGCGCATCGAAGTATGCGTACAGCACGGGGGTCACATTGCACCATGGTTGTCCTTGTCACTTCCGAAAAGTACCAAATGTTGGATGTAGCTTTGCGTCAACATTGGTATCCGTCTCTGCTGTTTCTCTGAGCTTTCTAGCTGGTCCGTACAGCAGGCTTTATGGCCATCATCATGCCCTACATGTATTTACCTGTCGGCAATAGGATGGCAACACAATGCAAGAACAGCCTACGAAGCTCAAACTTACACAAAGACCGATTCCTCTTTCTTCTGCATCTCTAAATCCTAGCAGTCCAGGTTCATCGCACGTCATTGATTTCGACCCAGCGCCCGGTAAGACCAGCCAATAAGTGCTGGTCGACCCCATGATCGGTACTTTTGATTTTCGATGAACCCCTGCACAAGCGTTTCCTCCTTCTGTCTGGACCTTGGCGGTTTCTCATTTGCTCGGCGTCTACCATTGTTTTGGACCGAAGGTGTCACCGTCCGTCACCGTCCTTCTGATGGCTGTTCCGAGTGAATCCATTGTCTCCAACACTTGCACGTTACCCCACCACTGCGGCACAGTGACTTCCGGTAGTGTAATGGCAAAGAAGATGACCAAGGTCGCGATAATGAGTCCCGAGTCTAACGCAGCGGCTGTTATGTAGTTGTAAGTGCTCCACCAGCCGTTCCAACGCTTGCGGATCCAATAGTTGAAGAGCAAGCCGACAAATGCCCAAGAGGTGAAAGACAGCGGAGTGGCCGGAGGCAACCATGCCATCGCACCAAGCATGACCGGGGCATGCAGGAATCGGAGACGTCGGTGCGGGAACACTCTATTTAAAGTGAAGAACGCAACCGGCAAGAGAGCTCCCACAAGCCAAAAGTAGTTGAAAGAGGCGTATATCGATCCTGGGCCAAACATGCGTTGAGGGCCGATGACGCCCCAAGTAATGCTGGACGAGAAGAATGTTCGTCCATTCGGACAAGTGAAATGGCTTGGTTGTTCTGCAGAGCAGACGCCGTCGATGCTGCCCAGAGTCCAATTCATGACGGCCACTTGGACGATTGAAGCCCAGAGTGTCATGACCACTTGGGCCCAGAACGTTATCCTTGGGGGCACTTTCATGTAATGTGCGAGCTTGAGGTCCTGGCTGTACGTCTGGGCTTGTCCAAGGACTATCGTACTGTAGACCTTGAAGATCATGACTCCAATCGGCTTTCCCGGTATCATGAAGCCGGCCAAGTACGGCGATATCCTATCAACAAGAGATTGATATGTCAGAGCTTCATTGATGACTTGTCAGTAGAAGCATCCACCTACACATTCAGAGAAAGCATGATGTTCGTAATACCAAGGATCATGCAGCAGGGAATAATGAAGACGAAGGCAACAAAAAGCGATACGAAGTATCTGTGCACAGAGAACGGTCAGCGCATTCGTTTCACACAGGATTATGGGTGACAACTGACGTCCACCATGGCAGCTGAGAAGAATATCCGAGCACTGTAGCAAGCCCAAATGCTGTCCCGAGGACGAACAAAGCAGCGTACCACCACTCAGGCGCTTCGCGGTATTTGGACATGAGTCTCATGTGTACATCATTCGGTTCTTGCTGTCGTGCAAGCCTGAAGCGGGCCCACAACTCGCTCCGGTGGTAGACGATTGTGTGCACGATTGAGGCGATGAGTGCGGCGAAGCTCAGTCCATAGTTGAGAGCAAACGTCGGTGCGAGGAACATCGGCGAGTACTTCTTGTATTTGGCAAGATCGAAGGAAAAGCCGGGGCCGAGGATCTTGGAGACATCGTATTGACTCTGGGTGTTGTCAAACGTCGTAGACGTGTTGATTGGCAGATAGGCAGAGTAAAGGGCACCAGTGTACGAAATACCTGTGCTTTGGATTAGTTTGCGCACCCAGAAGGTTTCAAAATGCATTACCGATAGTAGTCAAGATGACAAAAATGCCGAGTCCTATCAAGGTGTTGAGGTGGGAGAACGTTGGGGAGAGCAGAGGGTCCTGGAGGTACGCAGTGACATATGTCCAATCTGAGATTCAAGTTTAGCCAAAGATCCAAGCAGTCGCAACACAAAGGCAGACCGACCAAATGTCAGCGGAATGAGAGACAGTCCTGTGAAGCCGCCGAACAGTTGATTGATGGTGGCATTGTTTGGTTTAATCCAGGTTACAAAGGAGAAGACGGATAGGCCCTGCCAAATGACACCCGGGAACCAGTAGTATACAAAAGATCCGGATGCGACATAGACGAAAAACCGATAACGTGAGATCTGCCAACCATTGGTTTTGGCCGGGTCAGACTTGCTCTTGTCGTGTAGTGCGTATAGCAAAGTCGTGATCGAGAAGTTCGCAGGCCATATCAAAGCTGCTGGCCAGACCAAGAAACGTCGAAACATGCCGGCCAGAGCAATTCCTATGACCTGGGAGCTCAGAGTGAATAGAATCTGGAAGCCCCAGCCCATTTCTAGATTGTACAAAGGTTTTGCTTTGAGAGCCAATAGAGCATCGGTGCTGTAGGCATAGCCAGCCGTGACATTGGCCATTAGAGTTATTACTGTGTGTTCTTTGATTGTAAAAGGACCAGTGTTTAGAGTCCATTCGGCGCCAAGAATATTGAACTTCCTTGTCGGCATGAATTTGGCCCAAAGACAGCCGACTGGGTAAACGAGCAATAGAATAACGACTGTGGGAATGGTGATGGCTGGACTGGACGATGAGCGCTATTAGCAAAGTCATGAGTGCAAGACCGAAGGCCGCGGGCTTGATCACATTCGGACTTACCTCCTCATGCTAAGAAACATGTTGATACCAGCTGCTGCCGTTACGAAGATGAAACCAAGAATCCATGCACGTACAGTATTTGCCACCTCTTCACCATCTGTCTCGCGGACAGCAGCTCGGACTGCCTCATAAGGTGACCGTCTGGTGAGACGATCTTCTTCTTCAAGGAATTCCTCAACATTGCCAGTCTTTACGGCTTCATTGAGCGCCTTTATGTCCTCAATTGGTAGGTTTGGATCGTTCTGGTGCGAGCGTTGTAGCGAAGAAGCATTCCCGAGTGCCTGAGCCTCGACGGTCGACTCTGTCTTGGTCTCGGGCATTTCTTCGATCTCACCATGACTAGTCCTCCGGGATGTGATCCTGAAAGGATTATGGAACTGTAGTGTCATATTATAAGTAGCGAATGGAGAGCAAAATGGGGTAGAAATGCAAGATCAGACAAGCCATACGAGCATCGAAACAGTTTGAAAGATGACCTTACGCTTGATGTGGCACGGAGGCATTAGCTATACGCAGAACCACACCCTACCTCGCTTCCATGGCGAGACCTTGCCGATCGTGCAAGAACACATCAAGGTTGCAGCACCAGGTATCAATGGTGCCATGAAACCACACTGTAGTGTAACCAAGCAAGCTTTAGGGCAGTTTCTCGTATGCGAGATAAGAGTTGCAAGCTTTCAGTATGCCGAGAGCCGGATAGGCCGACTCCCAAGCGGGATATGGTGCGTATAGATTGCACTCATAGGAGGAGATACGGGCGAAGCGAACGATGGAGTTGTGAGGGCCTCCGTTGATTCCTGACAACTCGCCTATTACATTTGCGTAATGCGGACCCTGGTCTGATTTGAAGGAAGGTCAGTTGTAGATCACTGACTTGAATTTACACCAGCAAAATCACATTAACGACTTTCAAAGAAACTATACTCGTGCTCAAGGTTAGACCTGGGATACTAAAGGTTGTAGAACCTCCAAGAAACCCGGTGTTCTAGCTTCAATGGACTCTCATGCAACAGCGATCTCAATACTTCGATTGGCATCTCGCCCTCTTTCAAGATTTGATCGTGGAACTGCTTCTCCGTCATGCCACCTGCGTCCACTGTCTCCTTTCGCAGGGTGTAGAACTGCAACGCCCCTAGCATGTATCCTGCCTGGTACAATGGTGAGTAACTCCCGCTGAAACTGCGCCGTACTTCCCCTTCAGCCGTCGCTCTTTCATGCCCAACTTTTGCTACCAAGTACTCAACGCATTCCTGCGGAGTCATCTTGCCAAGATGAAACTTGAGGCTGAAGACGATGCGGGCGCAGCGGTGCATGCGCCAAAACAGCATTCCAATCTTGTCCTCCGGCGTACTAGCAAACCCACGATCCCATAGGATGAGCTCCCAGTAAAATGCCCAGCCTTGAATCCAGAAAGGTGTGCTGAAGAGACTACGGTAGTTTCTGTAGCGCTTGATCATGTGATACTGCAAATGGTGGCCAGGCACAAGCTCGTGGAAGACTGTACTGCGGGAGAATGGTCTCGAGTTACCGCGCATGCTCATCAGCTTATCCTCATGGCTCATCGTATCCGTCGGGTACGAGACTATAATGCGCTCACCGCCGAGGAAGAATGGATTCTCTTTCTGACGTTCTGGGCTCATCATGTCCGTTTTCCAGAACTCCGCTGCAACATCTGGTATCGTGACCATATCGTGCTTCTTCACATAGTCGATGGCTTCTTCGGCTAGTTCGCGAACGAGATGTGTCTGTTGACCTGGTCTCACATACATGTTCTTCACCTGCTCCAGTGCGCTTTTCCAGTCTTGATCATAACGAAGATTGTTCGAGGCCTTTATCATCTCAGCCTCACACCATGCGTACTCCTGCTCAGCGATTCGAATAAGCTCTTCAGGTGCGTAAGCAATGAATTGCTCGTCCAGATCTTTCAAGATGGCTTCGCGGCCAGCAGGTTGTCCAACAATGGCGTCCTTTTTTCCATTTCCGATTCCGAGTAAATCTTCTTTGAACGACCTTGCCAGTTGCGGAAGCAAGTGCAACAGTTGTTTGCAAGGCGCGACGACCCACCAGGTGAACTCTGGATCGTACCCTTGATAGAAACCGATCCACTCCTCAAACAACCTCTGCAGCTCGTGCAGGATACCAAGAGCTCTATACACCGCTAAGCGTTCTTTCTCACTATGGCAACGAAGGTGACCACTCTTGACAGCTGCCCGCTTGCCTTCTATGTCCTGGCAAGCTGTAGACAGTATACCAGCTGCACGTTGGCCTGCCACGGGTGCCACCCGCTGCCTCTCTTCAACCAGTTCGATGAGAGTCATAGCGAAAGGCTCGAGGAAAGGTTCCAGCTCCGCATTGCGCTCTGGAATCGTATCGAGTCCCTCGAGCTGACGATCGAGATACTTCTTCAACAAAATGTAGTCCACTTGGCCTTCCTGATTCAGATGTGAGTAGCAGACGCTGGTCAACTCTGTGCGTCTGGCCCCAAGGTAGGCCCGCAAGCGCCTCAATCGCGTGCGTGAGTAGCTGCATTCATAGAACGACGTAATATCTTTGACGTCCTCACGAATTGTTGTTATCAGTTGACTGATATCTACATCGAGGATCGGGACAGTATGAGTCAAGTCTGAGCGGGCAGGATCTTTCGAAGCCGTTTCTAACACAGCATTCCGGGTCATGATTCATACAAGATTCAATGTTCGTCCAGTCAAAATGGAACGGCTGAGATTCTGGAGCCGGTGTTTCTGAGCGAAGGTCCGGTGGCAAGTCCAGCGTCGCTTCGCTCGGTCGGGCTTCGAGACCCTGAAGGCTGGGCAACGAGCATTCCTTCGTTGGCATTGAAGGCGCTAGGGCAAAGAGATTTTTCGCCTATGCGTCGGCGCGTGTTCACGTTTCACCGGGAAGTAATGTAGAGGCGAAAGATGCAGAACACTTCCATTTAAGCTGACTGGGACCTGAAAGAGAACTTGACTCAAATCGAACAGGACGTTTTGATTTGCTCCGACTCAACTTCCCACTTAAGGGCCAGTAGAGTTAATTGTACTTTATGTCGCGGTATGGGGCGGTGAGATATTTATGCGTACTTCAGTCAATGTCTTGCGTGTTCCAAATCTATGTATTTGTCTAGATGTAATGCCATTGAGCGTCCATCCTGGGCCAGCTCAAATGGTGTATCTGTACATCGGATTCAGATCACCCATGTCAGCCACCTCTTCAGGAGTCTTGCCCTCCATCTTCCAATCTTCCTTTCCAGCAGCTCTGTTCTTGTTCTGTTTATGGAACCAGTACGACATGACGGCATGGATGCACATGCCCACGGCAAGCGTGGCAATCGAAGCCGAATAGCCGGGGATGAATCTGGGCTCAGTGCTGTCTGCGAACAAGAAAGGCGCCGCGACACCCGCGGAATTGCCAATGGTGATTTGCATGCCACTAGCATAAGCTCTCTTGCCGTATCGCGGGTTGTTGGACGCAAGCCAGGCGAAACCCAACCCTACTGACGTATAACAACCGCAAGCGACAATGAAAGTTCCGGCGAACTTGACAGCCACGTCACCGTTGGAGATGAGCATCGCGTATCCAACGATTGCCACGAGAAAAGCTCCCATGGTAAATGGTCCCCGAACCTGTAACCTGTCGCTTGCCCAGCAGCTTATGATGTAGACGATCGCGCCGAGCGCAAACACGGGTACCGTGAGAGCGTTGGATTCACCGCGGTCGAATTCACCCAAGCGGCTGATGACCGTGGGAAGGAACACCGAGAAAGAGTAAAGCATCAGGTGGGAGCAGAATTGGGCCAGACCGTACGCACTAGACAAAACATGTCAGCATATTCGTGCAGCTACCGAGGTGAATGTCCTGGTATCTGTACTTACTAAGTCTTCCAATCCTTCACACCATCCATAACGTCCTTCTTTTGAAGATCTTGGCCCGAAGCTGTCTGGCCTACTTCGGAGGTGCGCAGCCAAAGAAGATCTTTGCGATCTTGGTCGGTCAAGAATCTGGCCTTCTCGACGCTGCCTGGAAGGATGAATGGCACAAATGGTGCTGTGACTGCGGTCGCAGCTCCATTGATGAGGAGGATCCATCGCCAGGCACGCCACCCAGCCGTGCCATCCATTCCCTCACCGATGCCGTAAGCTACCAGACCACCGACCGCACTGGAGATGGCGGCAGCAGAGAAGAAGTAGCCGGTGCGTAGTGCTAACTCTCTCTTGTTGTAAAAGATGGTGAGGTAGATAATCTATTGTTGACACTGATTAGTTACTGCACAACTGTCGAAGCGTGATTATGGGAATTAAAAGACTCACCACTCCCGGGAAGAAGCCTGCTTCAAACTAGTGGTGCTGTTAGTCAGGTCTCGTCCACGAGCCGTCTGCAGCTTGACTTACGATTCCCAGAAGAAGACGGCAAGCAAGTAGACCGCCGATCCCTTGCACGAATGCCGTGAAGGTTGCAATGATTCCCCAGCAGAAAGTCAATCCACATAGGTAGTACGCCGGGTTCAGACGCTTGATTATCAAGTTCGAGGGTGTTTCGAAAATCTAGCAAAGAAGTATTAGAATCCTGACTGGTCGACTGTACGACATGGAATGCTAGAGATAACACTTACACAGTATGTGACGAACAAAATGGACACGGCGAGCTGGAACTGGTTCGGTCCAAGATTCAGGTCCTCTTCCACGCCGTAAAGTCTGGCAGCACCAATGATGACTAGATATGTAGGGTCAGTCGTGATGCTTTCTTTTCACAGAATCGAGCTTTCGCACCTCGATCCATGAAACTCATGAGGTACATCCACATAATCATTGGGAGAATTCGAATGTCGAGCTTTCGAATGAGCCTAAATGACGTGGAGGTGTCAGCGCGCCCGAAAATATTGGCGAAAACTTGACACGGATGGGTAGACCAACTGCTGTTCTCTCGCCTTACTCACGGTGAAGTGAGGGTCGGCTGTCTCCAGCACTTCCTTTTGGAAACCATCGTGGGCAGGAGCAAGGTCGGTCTCGTTCGACTCTACAACGTTCTCCCGGTACACTGCTCCTTCTTCCTTGCCTTGTGATAGGGACTGATCGCTCGAGTCGCTGACGTTTTCGCGCTGCAGCGTGTCCGCGTTATAGGTTCCGTGAGAGTAAGCCATCGTGGGAAAGCGTGAGATGGACCGTGTGAGAAGGACGATTGCAAGAGGACATAGGTGGCAACATTTCACCGGAGGACATCTCATATAGATACCACATACGGTCCGCATACGGTCCGCGGACTTCAGATATGTCGGCCGTGCCTACTGCCTTGGCACTTGGAGATTGTTGATAAAGCTACTAGTATGCCGGACGTTTGCCCAGAGAATTCTCCATTGGCGCCAGAGTATCTGACGAGTGCAAGGCTGGTGTGGCTTCAGAATGACATGCAGGGCAGTTATACGTGGATCTCAGCACATGCGTCCCGCGTGAGTCCCACACTCTCGCACGTCTTGACCCCCACACCCCAGGAAAGTTTAACAAGGCTCGGGGGGTAAGATGTTTGGCTAGGCCCACCTTCCAGTCATACGAACATCATGAGCACGGACATGCGTTTACGCAGAACGTTGGTGTCCATGGGTTTGGCAATCCTAGGATGCGCTGGAAGCCATGGGTGTGTATCATGAATGATTCGTTTGGCAGTGAGTGACGGGGACAAGACAGCAGGAACGGCTGTCGACACGCCCTGTTCTGCTACTAGCAGCGGTCCTCGTCTGTGTCCATGTCGACACCGCCGTCGCCTAGGTCCGCTCAAAGGGGGCTGCGATAGGTCCAACTGCGCCGCCGGATCAGCGGAGGCGTAAGTGCCAAGGAGCGAAGTCTATATCCAGATCTTGGTACCCCATCTCTCCATCTCCCCAGATACTTGGCCTCCAGGAATCTTGAAGGCTATTTTGCCTGCCACGGGAGGAGGTACCAGCTGGATAAGACTCCATCGTGTAAGGCTGAAGAGACGGGTGCCTTCATGACGCCAGTGCCACGAGGCGTAGCATCCGGTCGTGCGGACGGGCACATGGGTTGAGCCTCATGGTGCTTGGGATGCTCATGCAGGGCTACCTTGGCGCGGGTTGTGGGAGGTGCATGAGAAAGTTGAAGAGGAACGGTACCTGAATATGGACCAGAGCGTCCAGTCGAGCCCGCATGGGAGCAGTCGAGCTGGACCATTCTTCACTCCACAAAAGAACCTCTTGCCTAAGAGGCCGTAGTATTAAACGTACCATGTAACCCAGGTGTCAACCCAGTTGAACCGGTGTGATGCCTCATGCTAACCGAGGCAACTTCGGCTTTCCCAATTGAGATAAGGTAGACGCCGCCATAACAGCTCTGCAGCCTCAGGCACAAGGCCACAGGTGCAGGCTGCTGCCTGATGTCATGACGGGAATACCCGCAGGTTCCATCATTGGGCACCTCACGGCGGAGCGTCGACGAAAAATGCAGGTTCACAATACATTTCTGGCTGTGTCTTTGTAACGGGCGCACGTTGCTGGCAAGCAACAGCAACACTACAGCCACCGGTGACACCAGCTTTTCCACTTCCCAACCTTGGAAATGGCACCCCCGTCGGCCGACCCGGCCGCACCTGCCGGCCGTCCGGTCTCAGTCCTCTTCGTCTGTTTAGGCAACATTTGCCGGTCTCCAATGGCCGAAGGCGTCTTCAGAAATGTCACCCATTTCGGCACTCCTCAACAGCATCCCTTGATCAAGGAGATTGACTCTTGTGGGACGGGTGCCTACCATGCAGGCGACTCCCCCGATCCGCGTACCATGAGCGTGCTGGCAGACAATGGCTTGACCGATTACAAGCATCGCGCGCGCAAGCTGAGAACGCCTGAGGACTTCCTCCGCTTCGATTACATTTTGGGCATGGACCAGGATAATGTCATGGACATCCGCGATGAAGCGAAGAGGGCTGCTAAGAAGGGGTTGGTCAATCAGGAGGAAGCACTGTCCAAGGTGCATCTGTATGGGAGCTTTGGCGGCAAGTCACAGAAGGAGCAGGTCCAAGACCCGTATTACGGAGCTAGGGATGGCTTCACCATCGCCTACGATCAGTTGAGTCGCTTTTCAAAAGGCCTGGTGGCGCACATTGAGCAGGAAGCGGCAAGAGACTTGGGCAAGACCACCGCTTGAGGCATCTAGTCAATCGGAGGACTCCTTGAAATGCCGGCAGCAGGCGGAGTGGCACAGTATTGCAGTGCGACGTCGATGTCGTGGGCATTCTCCAGCCCGTGGTCGAGTTCCGTCCTTCGTGCACATGCACAGTAATCACCGCACATGAACCGCACGCCAAGCGCTGATTACTACACCGTGTGCATCGCTCCAACACGCCTCGCATGATCCGACGACATGACTAATGCAAATATCTGTCAGCACATGGCAGGTTCGATGTTATAATCGACGGATGCGTAGTATAGATAGTCCTGCTCGGCTCGCCAGCAAAGCTTGTGCGCAATCAAGATCACTTCAACAGACGCCGCGAAGCGAAACGATGTTTTGACATCGGAAAGGTTCACTTGCAAACACCGCTCAAGCCACAAAATCAAACTGGTTTGAAAGTTAGAACATGTCATCTCTCAGCAATGTCGTCTTTTTTGGTGCCGGAGGCACGAACATTGGCTACCACCTGATTCGAGCTTTGCTTGCAGATGGCGCTTTCCAAGTTACAGTCCTTGCTCGATCGGGCTCAACAAGTTCCTATCCGACGGCCGTGAAACTCGTAAAGATCAGCGACTTTGAAGACCATGGGCAACTCGTGCAAGCTCTGAAAGGGCAGGATGTTCTCATCTCTTGCGTAGGACCTGGAGCATTCGCCGTGCAGAACAACTTAGTCGAAGCTTGTCTGGAAGCGGGAGTTACAAGATTTGTTCCAACCGAATGGGGCTTTGACAACGATGATCCGGCGTGCCGCGAACTATGTCCGCCAGTCTTTGGTGCAAAAGGTGAATTTGTGGATGATGTGCTTAGGCCGAAGGAAGGTGACTTGGAGTGGACAGCTGTAGCAAGTAGTATCTGGCTCGACTGGTCAGTCCTTTCTCCTCGACAAGTGAGCAAAGAGAACATCATCCGCTGATTCCATACTACAGGGCTCTCGATACCAAATTCCTCGGCATTGACCCGGAGGCGCACACTGTGAGATACTGGCGTGATGGTTCTGCCAAGTGGTCCGCAACTACGCTCCCATACACTGCTGCAGCGGTAGTACAGATACTCAGAAATCCTCGCGCTACAGCCAACAGGCGAGTCTTTCTCTCGCCCTTCGAGACTTCCCAGCGTGAGGTTGTTGCCGAGCTCGAGCGCCAACAGGGCGTCAAGTACCATGTACTATCTTTCGACGCTGACGCAGAAGTTGCAACTGCTAAACAGAAATGGCGCACGGAGAAGGATATGAGCAGTGTCTATGTCACTATTCCGGCTGTAGTGCTGTTGCCGGAGTATGGGACGGCGTTCCAGACCGGGGCTAAATCTCCCATTGCAGAGAAGATGGAGAGTATGAAGTTGCCTCAAATCACTGCAGCTGAAGTAGTGCAAGCATGGGTCAGAAGCATCGACCGCGTGAAGACGTGAGATCCTTCTCGTCTACCTGGTTGTTGTGTTTGGCGAACGTGGCATTACTTTAGGAATGCCTTTTCTTAGCTCAGGCTCGAATGTCTACCGTCTCCTTTGATCGAGCCCTATAGAACCAAATCTTCAATCTTGTCTTTTCGTTCATTCATGCCAGGAGTCTAACAAGTGATGCCTTGCACCTGCAAACATGTTAGTAATCCCCCACTTTGCCCCTCCTCCGCAACTTGAACTTTGTCCAATGGATATGACGTCGATGGTTGACCTGACTTACAAATGTTCAATTGGAAGACATTTAAGCTGTACCTCCTCCAGCTTCGACAGCATTTCACGAGAGACCAAACCAACATTGAGCGACTCGTGTGACCTTTCGAAACAGTCGACATGTCTGAGAGCGAAATCGTCCTCTTCGACCTGCCTTCGCAAAAGCCAAACCGATGCTGGTCATTGAACCCATGGAAGTGTACGTATGCTGCTAGTGAAGTGATATCGATTCAGGAATGTCTTTACTAACACCGAACAGCTCGGATCGCCCTTAACTTCAAGGGCCTCAACTACCGAACAGAATGGATCGAATACCCTGACATCGCCCCGAAGTTCAAAGCCCTCGGCATCCCGCCGAACCCGAAAGATGTCAACCCCAACTTCGATTACTCCATACCCGCCATGCGTATCAGCGGTGGCGACTACATCATGGACTCCCTCGCCATCGCCAAAGCGCTCGAGCAGCTGAAGCCGCAGCCGTCTCTGCATCTGGACAATGGCTATGTAGAGCGTGCTCAGGCCGCACTCGGCAAGACTCTGATGCCGCTTCGTTTCGTGGCCATGCCTCGTGTGCCGCCTATGCTGCTTACGGACAAGAGCAAGGGTTATTTTGAGGACACCAGGGAAAAGAGCTTTGGAAAGCCGCTATCGGAAGTTGCAAAGTCGGACGAGGCGAAGAGCGCCTGGACAAATGCTCAGCCGGGTGTGGAGGAGCTTCAAGCTTTGTTGAACGAGCATAAGGAGGGACCATACTTGATGGGTTCGACCCCAAGCTATGCCGACTTTATCCTCGCCGGACTTTGGCGTTTCCTCGAGTTGCTTGACAAAGACGGTGATCTTTTCGGCCATCTGATGAAGCAGGATGAATCTTTCATGAAGCACTATCAAGCTTGCAAGCAGTGGATGGAACGCGAGAGCCGCTAAGGCTCGGGCGGTTTATCAAACCTTCCTCAATCTTGCATTTGTAGAACACATCAACCCGCCAGCAAAAACGACGACGTACTTTGAACCTGTTAAAGCAGCAGTTCCTTCCATTGAACTGTCAATTGGAGATATATGTTCCGTTCGGCCACTGGTTTTCAAGTCAGTGCTCCTTACTCTGCTTAGATAGAGGACAAATGAGTTAGACTTACCGAGCACTGGTAGAAGAAACCGCATGACGCATCGTATTCCTCTGGCTCTGGACCGGCATCGTTAAGCAACAGCGCTGAAACGCCATGCGCAGGGAGTTTCATCGAGAAGTTGCTGGAGTATCGGTCAGTCTTTCCTCGCCACAACTCATCATGCAGGGCCATTCTCACCGGACAGCAAGACCGGCATTCTCATGAGTCCATAGATCATATACTGAGTACTTTCGTCCTGCACGAATCGCCCAGCTTTCAGTCAAGTTGAAGCTCATCTGTTGGGCAGTGTCTTGACTGTTCAGTACCATGAACACAACACCGTAGCTCGAGTTACCAGACCAGTATTCAGCAGGATGTGTAGCATTGAAGGTGTAATCTGCATTAAGTCCCCAGCGGAACGGGCTAATGCTTTCGCCTACATTGGGATCTTGATTGATCTTGATCAGGTCACGATTGCCGAGGATGTCCAATGAATGCTTTGGAGCTTTGGAGAGATCCGTTCCGATGAACAACGGGGACTTGAGCAACGCCCAAGCCGTGAAATGGCTTTTCTCTTCCTCGTAAGTCAGATTTCCAGGCGGCGTCCTTATTCCGTTGTTACCGACTTCCAGCATATCCATATCGTTATGCCCGTAGAAGTCAGAGGCCCACCAAAGGAAAGCAGCCTCGTTCATGATTGCCGTGAGTGCACTCCAGTAAGGTTTTATGTCGCCATTGTTGCGCCAGGATTGAGCGATTCGGCGACCCCAAATTGTAGGCTGCTGCCATCCCCATTCGCACAGACTATATTGAAATGTGCTATTTGTGTCTCGAGCAAACTCAGCGATAGCATCTGACATCCTCTGAAAACGACCGAACATGTTCTCCTGTGTGATGTTGTCCGCCGGAATATCTGGCCAAGTCAGCGACTCATCTGGTGAGAACGTTATTTGCGCATGATCAGCTTACAGCAATTGTCGTACTTTAGATACGACATCCCCCACGAATGCCAGGTTTGCAGATCCTGGAGCTCCCTTCCGTAAGAGCCGGGGTATCCAGCGCATGTCTGGTACCCATTGTCGCCACAGGCAGCAAGCCGTACGCCACACTGATTGACATGCGATGACAATGCTTCTATGCCATGTGGGAATTTGACAGGATCCGCCACCATATGACCAGTCGCATTCCTCTCCTTCAGTGCGTAGCAATCGTCCAAGATCAATGTGTTGTATCCAGCATCAACAAGACCTGTTTTCTGCATCACGTCGACTTGAGCTGCCACGAGGGAGGCGTTATAGTCGCATCCAAATGCATTGAAAGTATCATATCCGAGAGCTGGCAGTCTTCCAACGCCATTGTCAAGCGACGAGACCCCTGCGACGGCGAATAGAGAGATCCATATAGTGCGATACATTCCGGCAAACTCCACCTATCAAATCAACCTGGCGGAAAGCGGCTTGAGTTTCTGTCACAAATCCCAATTTGAGGGATATGAGAGCGCTTAATAAATTGCGAAAGAATACTACAACTTGATGTCTTTCCGCACAGAACATGGAAACCCTTCAAGTCGCTTCAGACACAGGCTGCATACGGGATAGTATACTTCCGCGGTCCGTCTGTCTGCACTTGATTGTCAAATCAATTCTCTATCAATATCGAGTGATCTCTATGCAGGAGACTGCTTGCATGGCTTTCACGAACCGTAGGCGTATTGCGACTCATTTAACGACGATCACAGAAGACCAAGAGACCCTATTTGGCAAGCATGCCCATTGACCAGGTAGATACTCGAGTATCTTAGCACGCCGGATCTCGCACGATTCACCCCATCGTAAGCAAGCGGGGCCACCATCTCAAGTCCCCCACCTGCACCTCCACCTAACGAGATGCTGATCGCGGAGAAATATTGACTTGATCCGTGGTATCCTGTTGCGAATGCGGGGTCGAAAGTTGATATAAGGGTCGATTCTGGGTCGCTCAAGCTACGATCTCGAGCTGGACAGAGTGATGAAATGCCAGTGCCAGGTTCGGTCAATCCTGTCTGGACGCAATCGACGGAGAACCACAACAAATGATAAAGTGGCAAGAACTTAGCTACGCATCGAGCATTTCGGCGGCGAGGATCATTAGATTGGAGACAGAAATCGACGAGAACGACGCAGGCGGGACGGCCTTACCTGTCGCCCTGCGGGGCTCAACCTGCCTCCTGCGCAACAGGCACACACAATCCTCCATGTTGTTCGCGCCAAGAAGTGTCAAGTGAACTACGAACGCCCATTGGAGATGCAAGGATTAAGCGAGAAGGAACGTGCATCAGACAAGTCAAGTCGACCCCGCCTCGCTCGCCTCGACCTCTTGATGCTGTTGGGCCACACGCAGGCATTGGCTCCATTGGCAAGGTCGTGGCTCGGCATCTGAGCCCGACCAAATCACCGAATGCTGGCTCGCGTACAATAATAGGTTAAATGCATCACTTTCCCAGCACTAGGGAATTGATAGGGCGGATACATGGTCCCTTTGGAGCTCGCGAAGGGTAGAATTACTAAAATCACAAGCTAAGAAAATAGGCTATAAATCTCCGGCTTAGCCGTTGCGGCTTTCCCTTATCCTTAAAACAACCACCCTCGTCTTATCCCAACCCCAGCTTCGTCGCCGCCAAGAATGTTACAGAGGCAGACCTTCAACCCCGGTGCTTCGTGTTTCGCGCTACGATTCCAACAGGCTTTTACGAACTACCGACTGCATTGACATTCCCTTGAACGTCGGTGTTCCCGTCGCGGAGCCCCGAAAACCTGAGACATGCATAGGAATACTTGGCCAACTCCGCCAGTCGGACTATACCGGTCGACTCATCCTCGTCTACCCAGCTGTGTCGTTCCATGGTATACCTGGCTGGGCTATCATGCGCTTGATATCGAAGACAGAGTCGTGCAGCTAATCCTCGTCACTTTGTGACTCCCGACAATGACTGCCGACAGCTCGTCAAGAAGCTTTGCATAGGCCCTGAGATACCATAGCGAATCTATCTCAATCGACCTCCGCGCAGGATTCGATTGCGTGTTCGTCAGCCAAAACAGTATCCACTGCCGAGCAGTTCGAGCATTGCACCAATGCAGATCCCCCGCGTCTCGGTGCTCAACACCTGCTCAGATTCGATCATAGGCTTTCTCCGACAAGCAGATATCTGGATCAGTGCAGTAGCATACTGCCAAGACGTCAGCTCAAATTCCACTCCTACGTTGCCAAGATGTCCGCTACAATTCCACTCCTACCCTTCCCAAGGGTGTCTTCAATCGAGGAAAGACCAGTGTAACATCGCTAGGGAAAACGAGTTCTGGCAAACAAGAAGCTGTTTCCTTTAACTGATGGTGCGAGCCCTCTTTACACTGGTCGATGGTCGCCAGTGGAACATCGCTGTTCTCCCAGACATCTTGACCTAGCCCATGAGGACAGCAGCCTCACCAAAAGTCCTAGTGCGTGTCAAGTTGAAGATAGACAGGCTTGAATCCCTCACTTTCCTCCATTGCCGATGTATGCAGCAACCATGCTTCTGCAAGGACCCGCAGAGACTTGTTCCTTTCACTCCGTTGGCATACCCTGTTCGCCTTTCCCCACCGGGTGCATCGTGCAGGGCAACACTGTATCTCAACCCGCATCTCAAACCCAGTAAACGAGCCAAGCAGTTGCTGCATATCGGTATCGATAATCATCTTGAGCGAACCGGCGCGAGCTGAATGTTACTTAAACCCAGTCAACCCCAAGGTATACCAGCGAGATCCCATAACTCTTACACTCACCATCATTTCGCTCCCACCCTCGCAAATGGCTGTCGAATCGCTGCCTAGAGACGAGAGTTTCATTGACGAGAAGGACTTCAACGCTCAATGCATCGACCATGAGATCCCTACTCATCATGGCTCAGCAAGAACCAGACCTATGAGGGTCTTGAATCTTGGTCTGTTCCGAACAGGCACTTCTTGTAAGTTGCACAAGAAGCATTCCGTCACCGCACGCTCTCGACATCGCCTATTGTTGCAATTTTCGCCCTACGATAAGGTTGCTAAGATGTGCTCGCAGCGTTTCGGGAAGCGTTGAGCATACTCGGATTTCAAAACATCTACCACATGTCATACGTCTTTACCGAACGACCACAGGACAGCGAACTGTGGCTGAAGGCTTTTGACGCAAAGTACCGTTCGAAGGATCCGCAAGCAAAACTGAGTCGCGAAGACTGGGATTCTGTTTTGGGTGACTGCGACGCAGTCTCTGACTTCCCATGCGCCGCATTCAGCGAGGAACTGATCGAGGCATACCCGGAGGCGAAGGTGATTCTTACTGTCAGAGACAGCCCAGAAGTATGGTACGAGAGTGTGATGAATACGGTCTGGTACGCCCACTCCATGTCACCATTTGCTTCTGGCAAACTCCTCGGCCATCCATTGCTGGAATCTTGGCTTCCAAAGCTATTTCGCATGGGTAAGCGGATGTTTGGTGACGTTTTTGACGGCTCGTTCCCTGAGAATGGAATCGATGTGTATCGCTCCCACAGCGAGATCATTCAGCGGCTCGTCGACGAGGACCGCTTGCTTGTCTTCAACGTCAAGGAAGGATGGGCTCCGCTATGCAGCTTTCTCGGATTGGAACTCCCAAAAGATGCCGGTCCATTTCCGCGAGTGAATGAGGGGAAAGCCGTTGTTGACAAGGTACTTGCGAAGCAAAATGCTCTTAGGGGTTCCATGCGAAGAATCGGATATAGCTTACTGGCTAGCGTTGCTGTTTCTGCTGTGCTCTACACTGTCTATAGACCTTCATAGAGTACATGTCGGCGGACGAAAACAATCTAGCAGCATGGAGAAGATGCGCACCTTTCTTCCTCTCCGCTCCGTCCTTAGGAGTATGGTGCATTGTAGCAGAGGCGCAACTAGCTTGAAATTGATTGTGGGGGTCTGCACCAATAAAATTGAGTTCATGGCTTTTCCTCTTCCTCGAAGGTCTCCATATATCTATATAGCAGTGTTGCAGCGGACAGACGACCCCACTCTCCACTGCTCTACTGTCTAACTATAAGGGTAAGCGCTACGTAGCTTCTACATAACCCTGCATGATTTATTTTTTTGATCATGCACTAATACATATGTGTTCAAGCGAAGCAAAGCTAATTGGCACCCATATTTCGAGCATACAGCATATGAGAAGCGCCACCTCGAGAGCGTTGATCTGGGGCGGATTGGGTCCGTGGACTGTACGCTCAACTCGACCCATTCATTCCATTTACACTATCCATTGTTGGAAGAGTATAGTACTGGAAGATAAAGAGAGCCACTGCGCGAGTTGATCTAGCATACAAAATTTGCAAGTGGACGTGAACGTCGCTCTCGAGGTTATAGTCGCCATATTCGCTGAGTCACAATGTATCAGTGAGACCTAGCCCTTCCCAGTCCCATATACTCTCCAAACCTCCTAAGTCTAGATCCAATATACCTTCAATTCCCAGATTCTGAGCAAAGGGCATGTCGGGAGCGTCTTCAAGAGTGATCGATGTACTGTTGCCCTGGACTGGATTGATGGCGGCGGTATTCGAGGGCTCTCCTGAATTCGAAAAAGGCTCGGTAGTGGAAGGCGATTTCCCGATCAAAGATTCCTTGGTCATGCACCCTGCTTGCGGTAGAGGATGGACTCCATGCTGCGTACAGGAATTCAGTTGTCCGTGTATAGACTCCTGTTCATTGCTTTTTGAGCCCACCTCCTTCACAAGCCACCTCAGGACTTCCGCTCCTCGCTTCGCTGAGCGAGCATGCTGCATAAGTGTATCCAACGCATCCAAAGCTTCCTGCGCCTTTTGTAACAATGTTGGGCGCTCCGGAAGCTCATGACTTGGATCATGCATTAAGGCAGAGCAGATGAGCGTGGCGGTGTCGAAAAGAACAAAGATGACAAAATGGAAGTTAGCCCTGAAGGGATACATAGCGCAATGTAAAGCTATGCCCATGTCCATGCACTCGATGCAACGCTGAACCGCTAGCCGCAATAAGTCCATGCGTTTGGCCTGCAGGTGCTCTGCGGCATTGGAGTTTGCCGTCAAAATCCGTTTCAAAGGAGTCAGCCGGGCCATGTAAGCGAAGCAATGTAGCGATAAACGCTGACAGACGAGCCAGTGAGGGTCCCCATCTTCGGTTGAGACATGGTCGCTCAGATGCAACTCTTTCGGTAACTGTCGCATCCATTTATCAATAGCACAGACCACCTCAAGCGCGCGATCATCAACTGAAATGCTATTGAGCGGACCGAATTGAGTGCTCAAAAGTCTCACCAATTTGAATTGCTCGCCCAAACTTAGTACGGGTGATGGCTGGCCGCTGCTACACTCATCCAGCAGAGGATTTGGACTTGGCGTATGTCTTTGGACTTCGGTCAACATGGGCCGGGAAAGCCATTCTGCCATTTGCCTTGGCCACAGTCAGCACGCTCGGTATCTCAGCAGGGTGAGGCGAAGGCGAAGGCGACAAACCAATCCCACACGACGATATAGCTCCACGTTCGCCTTCTCAATTCTATTTCGATATCGCTGTGATGACATCTACTTGCATCATCAATGTCGATACCTTTCTATGATCAGCGGCTCTGCAAAAGTTGGAAGGGTCTCTTTGACGCTTACCGCATTCTTGCGCTTCTCGTACGGCAATCGACAGAGCGTGCCAGCCTTCGACGATCTGACCTCCGGCTTTGAACCAAGACGCAACTAACAAAAGGTGTGTCACTCGACATAGGCCGCCAGCGCCAGGATCAAGTGTGTCGCCAATACATCTAGCTGCATCAAAGAATCGTAACGAAGCTGCTTCGTCCGTCTCTGCGAGGTCATATTGCAACCGCTGGCGTAAATCCGGCTTCAACCCCCTGACAGAATTCGCACACACTTGCAAAAGGAGAGCAGTCCAAGAGACGGGCAAACATTGGTGGTTCATGCGAGCGGCCCACCAGTCATTGTATTCGCGCAAAAAGGTCTGTGGGTGTATGCTGTAGTACTGCATGTTATCATTCTGCAAATAGCTCTGGACTAAGGCGTCTGCAACCTGTTTAGCGCAAATTGAGCGTATCACTTCGCCTGCTGGCATTGAGAGATTGACGCACCTGTGAGGGATCGGTTTGGGAGCTGACTGACTGCTTTCCGCAGAACGCTTTCGGGTGAGGGGCTTTCGATAGGTCCATTTTCGCTGGAGGCCTGTGCAACTATCAGCTCTCTCGGCATAGTCTTTCAAGCTGGATTTTGCGGAGGATGTACCTTGGTTGTGAGCTGTGTGAGGTTGAAATGATCCAGGCCGCCCCGATATCCTAATTTATCAACCAATTGTCCTACAGTCCCTTCATCAGAGGCTGCGCTCGATTCGCGAAGCTCGCTGGACGAGCTCTCAGTCTTGTGTGGCCTTTACGTGAGAGGTCAGCAAAGAATTCGCTGCGGATATGTCTTAGGAGTCCAGGCTTACTTGAGACGTTCTCGAGCGTCGAAGTGGCAAAGATGGCCGATGGCACGCTTTGCACAGTGATTGCAAGGCCATATCCTGTTACACTTCGCCCAGGTGTTACTCCTTGCCTAATTTTGCCTTGATGTCTTGCCCACAGAAATCGTGTACTTACCCTCTGTTTGCGCTTACGGCACTGTGTGCAGCTAGACCGAGGTTTGCCTAAGCCAGGGTTGCTTCGCTCGGCGGGCATTACTAACTCTCGTACTTTGACCAGTATATAGATCTTAACTTTGAGAGAGGCCTTCAAGATAGCTAGTGACGTGATACGCCGTGGAGTTTGCAATCTACGGCGGATGGGATGGGACCGAACTCTACTTAGACGTCATTGCTTGGCACATGCGCTACGACGCCGAATGTCGTGACACGAGGGCAAAGTTAGATGTTAGTGATGTAGTTGGTAGGCTTCAAGAACCGCCGCCGATGATCAGAGCAGTTGAGAGGAGGAACGACGAGATTGCAGCGGTTGGTGGAGCTATGAGAGAAGCTTAAGCTTGGACCCACATCTCCGATCAACGTAGCTATAACCCGACGATTTTCGGCTTTCATTGAGACAAGGTCGCAGTATGCGCACGTATATGAAGGACGCCAATGCAGTCGAACATGGAACAATTGTCTCTTCTCTATCCTTCCCGTGCAACGAGATCCATCGACGACTTGACCCGAAGACATCGTGCGCGGTTTCAATTTACGCTATTGCCATTATCATATCGCCCAGAATATCCTGGCTAGACAGACAAGATGTGCGCGCCCACCTCTATGGCCGCGCAGAAAGACACCGCCGGACTCGAGCCTTCAGAGGACATCAAAGCATTTATTGAGCCCTACGCTCAACTCTTCAAGAATGGTCAACGCAGCCCCGTGCTTCGTAACCCTTCTCAGTATGGGATGAGATACGAGGACATCTTCTTTCCCTCGCTCGACGGCATCACACTTCAAGGCTGGTTCATACCTTCACCAGGGAGCAAGAAGCTCATCATCGCCAATCACCCAATGACTTGTAACCGATACGGCTTTCCTGGCCACCTAGAGGGCTACGGTGGATTTGGAGGCTTTGAAGTAAATTTCCTCCCGGATTACAAAGCTATGCATGAAGCTGGTTACAACATTGTCTGCTACGATCTCCGCAATCATGGAATCAGCGACACAGGCTGCGGGGGAATGTGCGGCGCCTTGGGGTATTATGAAGCGCGCGATGTCGTCGGATCGCTGCAATACGCTCGGTCCCGGGCGGAGACCAAAGATAACAGCATAGGGCTGATGAGTCGGTGCATGGGTGGCAATGCAACTCTGCACGCTATGACGCTATTCCCGGAACATTTCAAGGGCATCAAAGCGATGATTCTGCTGCAGGCGGTTAGTGGTCACGCTTTCGTAGAGAAGGGTGCAAGGGATCTGGGGTTGGGTGTGGACGCCACCGTAGCAGCTTTCGACAAGCGGATTCACGACTTGACTGGGTTCCATCTTGCGGACCTCACACCTATTCCTCACGCGAAGAGTGTCACCTGCCCTACGCTTTTTGCACAGGTAAGGAAAGATTCCTTAATCGACACGAAGGACTCGCAGGAGATCTTCGATGCATTGTCGAGTGTGGAGAAAGAGCTAGTCTGGATTGAGAACACAACACGACGATTCGATGGATACAATTACTTTGCGAAAGAGCCTCGAAAGATGTTGGATTGGTTTGCGAAGTATATCTAAGTATTTTAAAAATATATACAGTGATGTAGGCGAAACGAACGAGGTTTGAATCCCAGAGGATAGTTCTTTCTATGTTTCTACTTGTACACTACCATACTAGTCCATTACATATAAAACCTTGTGATAGTATCTCTAGACCTCGGAACGGCTATCTTCTTAGTAGTGGTAACGTTGCTCTCACGGGGTTATCTAGTTAAAGCGTTGTAAGTTGCCATACCAAATCAAAGTTGAGTAGTAGCGGAAAGGTCGGATGCAATTATTCCAACCCGCTACCGACGACATCCGCTTCACGTCCGACGGTAGGGTACAATTGTTCTCTATATCTTGCTCGCATCACTTTATGTCGTAGTCTTACTTGGAGCTTGAAGTGTCCAATTCGACACATCTGCATTCAAGCTCAACAAAAGAGTTATCATATATCGTCTACCATTATGTTTGCCATGAAGCCCACTGAAGCCGTACCGGCTCGTCGCATTGTCAAAGTAGGCATCGTAGGGTCAGTTGCTTTGATGAACGATGCTGGAGAATGACGATGATAGCTAACACTTTCTAGCCGTGGCATGATCACCCAGGTCACCCACATTTCCCCTCTCTCAATGCCTTTCCCATCTATTTCAGATCACCTGCCTCTACGACGTATCCGAAGATGCGACAAAACATAGCCAGTTCAAGGTCGCAGGCGCTTCCAAGCCTTGGGTAGCTCAAAGTGTCGGTCCAATTCGATACGCCCGCGTCCGAGACATTATTGGACCAAACTCCACATTCATCAGCCAGTCTGCTGCATTTCCACGAACTTTCAACGATTATCGGGAGGCGGATACTGCCGATCTACATCGGAAAACACGGGCTGATACTGAGCAAGCCCTTCAAACCGAGCTTGGTATCGGAATGACGAAAGAACGGAAGGTGATGTGGGACTATCTCTCCATGCTTGGCTCGCATAACTTGAGTGCCATGCGTGAGATAATCGGTATGCCTACGGGCGTCATAGGGTTTTCGCCATGTTCCATGACTGGATCACCTTTCTGGAAGTAGGTCTTCGATTTCCAGGGGCAGATGAGGTTTTACTGACTGAGATAGTGCGATTTCCGGTATCCTGGCTTCACAGTCTCTTATGAGTCTGGTGTTGACCAAGTTCCGCGCTTCAACGCCTCGATAGAGATTTTCGGCGACGCCAAAACTGTGAAAATGTGCATTGACACACCGTTCATCAAAGGCTTGCCTACGACAATAGTAGTTAAAGAGCCGCTAGCAGATGGTTCTTACAAAGAATCGACGATTCGCAGAACCTATAAAGACCCTTTTACGCTTGAGCTGCAGGAGGTGCACGCATGGGTGACCCAGGGAGGGACACCGAAAACCAACCCATCAGATGCCAGACAAGACCTACCCTCAATCCTTCAAAGAATCCGGGGCGGATTCCATGATAATGCGTGGGGGGCACGGGCCACCGAATTCGCCGGAGGGGGCAGATTCCATGAAAAACCGGGGGCAGAAGGAATGAAAAGTACCGGTCGGAATCGTTTCAAACTCGGTGAGTTTCCAATCCGTAGGCACTTTACTCGTGAGTTTTCAACATCGGAGCGGGAGACCCGCGTGGTGAATTGTTATCGCGGTTCGAAAATCCCGACATTCTGTGTGAAGTTCCGCTCGCAAAGGCTTAGGGTTAGGGTCGGCGGGCGTAACGGCGGTTCGGCTGGAATTGAGGGACCGCCGGAAGCGCAGGCTGGACGCTCGCGAAGAGGTAGGGTAGATAGAAATACACCAACAAAGGTGCAGAAAAGCACCCAGCAAGACCACCGACTCTTGTAGCATGTAGCTAACGTTCAACCCCATCATGTGTGACCGCGCCATCGCGACAGGGATCGCGAAAATTCTGTGACAGGGGTCGGTGCAGCTGAGCCCAGGCGAGGCCGCCGACCGAAACATCAGGACAGACACGTTGCTCGACAGCTAATACACCATGGACGCTTTTGAGAGTCTGTTCGTACACTTCCAGAATTTTCAAATCATCGTTTGTAGAGATTGCAAGTTTGCAGTGGTTCCAGACCAAATCAAGGCGCATCTCAGCCAAAGTCACCAGACGCTAACAGTGAGCACTAGGAAAGGAATAATCGAACAAGTGGAAAAACTCGACCACGTCGCTTATAGGTCAGAAGACGTCGTGTACCCCGCCGCCGAACAGGAAGCGATCCAGGAGCTCGGCCCGGTCATCGAGCAATGCTCACAGTGCAAAGCGTGCGGGTTGCTGAGGGAGAGTAAAAAGGGGATCGAGGCGCACTGTAGAAAGGAACACGGCTGGAACAGCGCCAAAAGCAGAGGAGGTCGAGGGAGTTTGAGGAGTCGACCCGCCGCAAACCAGCCGTTCACGGAAGGTCACTGCTGTCAGAGATTCTTCAAGTATGCGCAGTGGACTAAGCTCTTTAAAGTGCTACCGCCAGCGCCACGGATGCTAGGAGGCGGTCATGGCTGCGAGCCCGAGGACAGGGCGCAGAAGTTGACAGATGAGGTAGCCGATGGACTCAAGAGGAAGCTGCGGGAGGCGCACCATCACAGGAAGGTGAACGTCAGCAATGTCAGGTCTGAAATGGATCCATGGCTGGAACACACCAGCTGGGCTCACCATCTGGCTGGGTTTGAGAAAGAAGAGCTACGGGCTAGTCTAAGTGCGGCGCCAAAGCTTGAGGCGGACGAGCGGGGGATAGAGAGCGTGGATGAAGAAGAGGAGGCGATCGAGAGAGCTTGCAGAGCGACCGGCAGGGTGATCAAGAAGGCCATGGACGTCAGCAGTCCGCGGACGATCCCAAGGTCCGCTCTTCACTACGTGAACAGGAAGGAAACCGGGGCCGCGAACAACGAGACTCCATTCTACAGCAAACACGAGGCCAGTACGAAGAAGAAATACTCCAGGGTCTGGGTATCAATGCTGAGATATCTTTGGAGGAGTCAGACATGGGAGAACAAGCCAGACTACACGTTGACGGATGGGCAAGCGAGGAGGCTGGGAGCAATGCAAAGTCTCGCCAGACGAGAGACCGCCGCTCTAGACAAGGGAGCCAGAAAGGTCTGCGAAGACGAGTTACAATGGTCCATCGTTCTTTTCTGGGCCAGCATGCTCGACCAGGAGCTGCTAGACGACGAGTTCCAAAGCGGCTTTCTGTCCGCATTGGCAGTTCTCGGCTTGGACACCGAAGACGCAGGATGGGTAAGCGTGTTCAACTTCACGCCGAAGCTGGCGGCCATCGTCACGGTCTGTAAGGCTCTGGTGGTGTTCATGGCTTACAAGCAGAGGCAAGACGACATCGACCGGCTGATCGGAGCCGGGATAGGTGAGAGTGAGGCGAGAAAAGAAGCGGTCAGCATTGTAGAAGGGGTGCACGATATGGTGCCCAGGCTGTTGTGTCTTCAGGAATACGGGGGACCAGCGAGCCCGATGGACAGGGTCTTGCACATGAAGACTTTTGGAATGAGGATCAGGTTCACGGAGAAAGCCGGGGCACGGGTCACTTGGATGAACAGATGCCAACAGGTCGCCATCGACAAGATCAGCTTCAGCATGGGAGATCTCAGAGATGCACTACACTCGCTGTGGGAAAGGTGTCTGGGGAGGCTCACGAAGCGGTTGATGTTCTTACAGCAAGAGGAGGAACTGCCGATCTTGCATCTGGACAGACTGTTCGACAACCCAAGCGATCTCACCGAGGGTTGGAGCTTCTTGGACGATGAGAGAAACGATGAAGTCTTGGGCAGAGTCAGGAGGCCGGACGGGAAAGACGTGGAGAGCAGGAAGTGGTTGTGGAGCCGGGCCATGAGAGAGGACCGAATAACCAAGTACTTTCTACAAAATATCGACATGAGTGAAGTGAGGGACAGGAGTGAGCTAAAGTGGAACACGACCAAGGTGGAGCAGTACTTCCGGGAGGTGACTCTGTTCAAGGAGGAGCTGATAGTGTTGTGTCACATGGCAGGGGGAGCTCCAGCCAGAGGGACGGAAGTTGTCAGCATCAGGACCGAGAACGGAGAGAGTGCGCGAGCGCAGAGGGGTGTTTTTGTTGACAATGGCATGGTCGAGCTGGTGACGGGCTACCACAAAGGCTACAGCAAGAGCGGCGAAGCGAAGATAATCCACAGGTATCTGCCGCAAGAGGTGGGAAAGCTGTTGGTGTACCATTTGTGGCTAGTGGAACCGTTCGTGCACATGCTCAGGTGGGAAGTCAGGGGCGAGTTCGACTTCAGCAAATATCTGTGGGAGCCGGAGCCGGAAAAGAAATGGGAAGGCGAGGTCGACGGAGTCAGGGAGGAGGAGGAGAGTGGGAGCGAAGAAGGAGGAAGGGAAAGCGACGGGGAAGAGGGCAGTTCAGGAAGCGAGAGCGAATCGAGCACAAGCCCGAGCAGTGAAAGCGAGGCGGATGGAGGTGATGACGAAGGAACGGCAGGAGATCGGATGGTCAGTGGGAGGGAGGCGCGAAGCAGGCCGAGGAATGGAGGAAAAGCGAAAGAGGGCAAGCTGCAGGCACTCAGCATAGACGGCTTCTGGAACACAGAGAGGCTGAAGAGGGTGATGAAGAGGGAGCTATCAAAATGCCAGGCCGGATTCTTTGTAACGCCGTCGACATGGAGGCAGCTATACCCAGCCATCCAAAGGGTACACTGCCCAGAGGAAGAAGTGACAAAACAGCTCGATCGGTTGTACGAAGGAGTAACAACAGAAGATAGGCAGATGCAATCCGGACACAGTAAAAGGATGGAAGAGTTGATCTACGGGATCTTGACGACAGAGAACCCGTTCAGCACGCAGTCCGAGCAGGCATCGTTCAGAAAGGTGAGCGTGTCATGGCACCACTTCATCAGGTGGCCGTCCACTGCGACAGGTAATGGAAAGCCGACGATCGATCTGGAGAAATACAGGAAGATGGTAGAAGAAGAGAGGTGGGCGAAGTTGAGGAGGGCAGACTTGAACGTGAGTCTGAGGGAAATGCTGGGGCCGAACGCTTCATTTAGAGGCTCACAACTGGAAGGGCTAAAGGCAATCGTATCGGGCGAGCCGAAGGTAGTAATGGTCATGAGGACCGGAGGAGGCAAGAGTCTGATGTTCATGCTACCGGCATTCTGCTCAGTCGGAGGGGTGACGGTGGTAGTGGTGCCGTTGATATCGCTAAGGAGCGATCTAGAGAGGAGATGCAAGGAGATCGGACTCAACGCCGGGAGATGGCCCGACCAGAGCGCCAGGCACGCGAGGATCGTGCTAGTAACACCCGAGAGCGCAGTAACGAAGGCGTTCAACAGGTTCATCAACGACAAGCTAGCTACCGGAGAGCTAGACAGGATAGTAGTCGACGAGAGCCACATCGTTCTGGACTCGACAGAGACATGGAGGCCGAAAGTGCTCGAGCTAGCGGAGTTCGCCAGGAAGGGATGCCAGATGGTGTATCTCACGGCAACGTTGCCACCGAAGGAAGAGTCGAGCTGGCTCGAAGCGATGGGCTTGGAGAAGAGGACGGTACGGATGATAAGAGACTCGACGACGAGGAGGAACATCGCTTACCAGGTGGTCGAGTACGACCGGCGAGAAGAAGAGGAGAGGGTAGCGGAGTTGGTAAGAAAGAAACTGGAAGAACACGAGGAGGGACAGATCATAGTGTACTGCCGGAGGGTAGAGCAGTGCAAGAAGATTGGAGAAGTGCTGAGGTGTCCAGTGTACTACAGGAGGGTCGGAGACGAAGAAATGAAAAGGAAGATTCTGGAACAGCTGGTCAAGGGGACGCACAGAGTGTTCGCGGCGACGACAGCGATGGGAATGGGGGTGGATGCACCACACATCAGGGTGGTGGTACACGTGGGAGTGAAGGAATTGGTGAGGGATTACGCACAGGAAAGTGGAAGGGCAGGAAGAGATGGAGAGGCAAGCGAGGCGATCTTAATGAGAGGCTACAACACAGTAGGGGGTCGGAAAATCTTGGAGAAGGGATTCGTGATGGAAAGGGGGATGCACGAATATCTGGAAGGGGAGAAGTGTAGGAGGGTTGTGTTAGACAGGGAGATGGATGGGAGGGCGGACAGGATCGGATGCGAGAACGGAGAGAAAGTGTGTGATGTATGTAGAGGGTTAACAAGAACGGGAAGGAGGGCGAGGGTTGTAGTGAGGACAGGGGGGTTCGTTCCATCACAGCAGCATAGAAGGAGGGAGCAAGAGGAAGCAGACGGGTCAGGGTCAGAGCCGATGGAACAAGGTAGCGAGGATGGAACACCGAGAGGCTCAGAGTTAGGTACGGACAACGTTGACGACGAGGGAGAATCAGGGTCAGGGTTGGCCGAAGCTGGGGATGAGTGTGAAGAGGCAGCAAAGGAAGGAAGAGGGCTAAAGAGGGCAAGAAGTATAGGAGAGAGAGAGGAGAGGGAGCGAAGCATAAACGAGGCGAGGACAGGAATGAGTAGAGAGGGAGAAAGAGTGCAAGCGCAGAAGAGGTCGAGGTTAGCGGAGAGGGCTAGCAGAGAGGGGGAACAAACCAAGTTACGTTTAACCTT
>JBAOKB010000042.1:0-66097 GCA_037044905.1 Hortaea werneckii | reverse complement strand
CCGGAGAAGCAACCACAATGGCCGGGCGAAGATGGCGAGAGGCTGTACAAGAGAATGCTGCAAACGCCTTAGCCTCATTGCCAGAAGATGATGACATCTCGCAATCGAAGAGGACGAAGCCCACGGTCGTACTCGGCGGCCCAGCGAATACATACGCACACTACATCGCCACGCGGGAGGAATACAGCATCCAGCGCTACGAAGGAGCTTCAACCCTGTATGGTCCGCACACTCTCGATGCTTATATCAATTACACGCTCACACATCTTGTCCCATCATTGAAAGAAGACGGAGAGGAACGCAATGCTACTCCACACGCTTCCTCCTCCATCTCCCCGCCCAACACCGCCATTCACGGGCCCCAGCCACCCATCCAAGTCAACGACTCCTGGTCCTTCATCGCTCCCGTCATCGTCGACCGCGCACCACTTTTCAAAAGCTTCGGCGCCGTGAAACAAGACGTCGCGGCGCGGTACAAACCAGGCGACACCATTTCTGCGACCTTCGTCGGAGCCAACCCACGGAACAATCTCCGCTTAGACGGCACGTTCGCGGCTGTGGAGAAGTTTGATTACGAGCGGACGCTGGCCTGGCATGAAGTCCGTCGGGATGTAGATTGGAGCTTAGTGTATGAGTGGCGACGGACGAGTGAAGTTGTAGGGACGAGCGAGGTACAGATTTCGTGGGAGACGGGCTGGGAGATGGGGGATTGGCGGATGGGGTCAGGAAACACAGAGGAGGAGGGGGAGGAGCTAGAAGGTGAGGGAGGGGATGTACATGGTGATCTCCTCTTAGCTCGACGCCGTGAGCAGCGGCGGCGGCAGCCGCAGCGCAAAGACGAGGACGATCTGAAAGGCCTGTACAGACTGAGATACTATGGAGACGCGAAGGCGTTCAGCGGGAAGATCACGAGTTTTGAAGGAGTGAGTGGGGAATTCCGGATCGAATGAGACTATACTCGCTGGCTCTCGATTGGGATCGAGTACGTGCGCATACGTCGTGGCGAGCGAGTGCTATGTTCCCTGTTATTTACGAATCGTGTAGAATGCGGTCGCATTCGGAAAAACTTCACCTTCAATCAAACATGCTGTGTTCCAGACTAAATTCTCACTTACCAAACTTACATAGAAATGCGCATCTCCCACGTCCATATCCTCCCACGAGAAGTGTGAGGCACTACAAGCCTGGAAGTATTCAGATAAAGCATCGGGACTAGTTGAATCCTCTATAGAACGATTTAATTCGAGCTACAGTAAGGCCGGTTTGCAAGGATGAGCGACAAAGCAACCCAGGTTCTGCCCCATGTCAGAAACAGACAAAACGCCGTCCCTCTTCAAACCGTTCAAAGCATGCCTGCATAATCTTATACTCGTCTAGCAGCCTCTTGGTCTCGTAATCTCTGCTGCTTGCTGATTCCTCCGTGCCATACCCGCGTTCCTAACCTTAGCAGCTTCTCTAAAAAACCACGACCGTGACAACAGGCTTTCCAACTTACGCTTTTCGGCCCTCTTGATTCTATCTCAAGGGGTCTGCCGACGTTTCCAAGTGGCCGGCCGTCTTGCTAGGGTCGTCTCTCCGCATAATGCCTTCGACCGGGCCTAGTAGCCTCTGGAACCCATCTTTACCCAGAGTCGCGACCTTGACTTCACTGGTGCTTGTCACACTCGCAGCACGGGGCTTGTCGTCTAGCAGTGCCAACTCGCCAAAGTAGTCGCCCTTGCCGTACGTCTTCAACGGCTTGTCTTCCTGGCCTCTCTTGTGAGCGGCCGCTTCGCCAGACTCAAGTATGTAGAACTTGTCACCGACATCGCCTTCCTTGATGATGGTTGTGTTTGCCGGGTACTTATGTGTCTCAAGTGCGTCGGCAATCTTGGAGCGCTCGTAGGGAGTCAGTCCCGAGAGGAGAGGCACCTCTTCCAGGAAGGACTCATACATACGCCGGCGCTGGAAGGCCGAATCCATGAGGATGCGGCGGAAGGTGATACGGTCCAGCTGCCAAACGACCGAGGGCTCAGTGGAGACCACGGTGGCGGCACGTGGGGCGTTGTACATCAGGGCAAGCTCACCAAACGAGGTGCCGGGACCAGAAGAGGCGACCTTGGAGCCCATGCCCTCAGGTCCGCCCGGCTCGACACGGCCGGTCTTGGAGACGTAGATGTCAAAGTTGCCGCTCTCGACCACGTAAAAGTAGTCGCCGGCGTCGCCCTGCACGATGACGCGGACGTCTTTGGCGGGCACCTTGCGCTCCTGCAGAGCTCCGAGCACCTGGGCCGACTGTTCGTCGTCGAGGTGGGAGAAGAGGAAGTTGTGCGAGACGGCGGCGCGGAGACGGGAGACTTGCTCGGCCGTCTTTGGGTATTGCGGGGCCTTCCAGTTGCTGTCATCAGCCGAGGCGGGGGCCAGCGACTCGGCGGAGACGGAGGTCCGGCGGTTCAAGTTGTAGTTGTTCGGGAAGCTGTTGGGGTGGTCCATGGCGCCCGAGGTGGCGGAGGGCGGTGGGCTGAAGTTGGAGGAGCCGGAGGAGAAGCCCTGGTAGTTGGAGAAGGAAGGGTTCGTGGTGGCGGCGCTGGTGGTGGAGCCGGTGGAGTCGGAGGGGACGGCGCCGTCGTTGTGCGAGAGCATGGCGGACGGCGGGATGTCACGCGAGTTGGGAGGGAAGGAGGCGGCGGTCGGGGAGGCGAAGTCGTGCTCCTCCTCCTCTGCCAGGGCGTGCATGCCCCCTCGCGGACCCACGCCGCCGGGTCCCGTGCCTGCCATGGTTGTTCCTGCGCCTGCCGCTGCTGCTGCTGTTGCGGGAGAGGTGCCTGCCGCGAATGGGCTGTGGCCGCTCAAGCTATTCTGGTTCTGGTTGCCGGCGTCTGCGGGCGACGTCGCACCAAACGGATTCCCCAGCCCCGGGAAGGTGCTCTCGGCCACTCCCGCCCCGCTGGAATGCCGCTGCTGCAGCAGGAACTCTTTCCGCTGGCTCTCGAGGCGGCGGTGGAAGAAGTTGGCGGCGAACTGGAGAAAGTCGGTGGGTTGCTCCTTGAGGATCTCGCGGTCGAGGGCGTTGCGTGCGTTGAGATAGTCGGGCGGAAGTTGCGTGCGCGAAGGGGAAGACATGGACCCGCGGCAGTTGAGCCCGCTGCTGGGAGCGGCGAAGAGCTTGCGGGCGAGGTGAAGTGGGATGCTGCGGCGGTGATGCGCTCGTGCGTGCGGCGGGTGGAGCTGATGAGCTCAGTCTGAAGGGTCAAGCTTCGATGGATCGGTCGCTACCGTTCACAGGCGTGCCGGATGATGTCTGTCCGTGCGGAACGTGTAGACGTTTACGTTTGCCTTGGAAGAAGGATATGCAGCGGGAACAGGTAACGGCAGTAGTAGGTAGGGTATCTGAAGAGTGATGCAAGCTATGTCTGCGTACGCAAGACCTCCCTAGTCCCTAATCAAGAGATGCTGCTGCGTTTGCATCGTCTTACCCCTTCTGATTCATCAATGAGGTGACCGCCTGCGGGGTCGCATTGACTCCCGCTCACGGCCCGCCTTCGAGAACTCTTGGTGGGGGGTGAGCAATGCATCATGATGAATGATCACGTGTTGGAGCGACTGTGGCAGAGGAAGCAATGAGCTGCCTTCCATTGGTTTACGGATTGAACGGCGTGTAGAGCATTTGCCATAGCATGGCGGTGGTAGAGCAGCAGGCTCGATTTTGACACTGATTGACTGGACGCTGCACACATCCAGATCCACCATGCTGTCTGCAAACTCAGCTTTCTCATCTTTGCAACCACCCCGATGTGCTGGGTGAAAAATGCCGAAGCTGCGAGCAGATATATACAATGTAATCATGAATGGGAATAGAGATTCATGAAACGACCGACGTGTTTATCGCTATGACCTCTACATCGATGCGATTGAGACTATAACATTACAACCCTTCGATCGTTTACCACAAGCACTACCTAGGTAGGCACAATTCTTGCGTTCCTTTGGAGCATGTCCCGGTTTGATCCATGCGTTTGCAACAGATGAGACGATGACGAGGTTTCTGAGCAGATCGATCGTGAATACGCAGGAAACACTACGACGTGCGAACGGATTGATACTGTATGTAGAGGTAGGACAAGAGACGATAGACATCTTCAGCCAACGCAGCTCTCATGCAGCGGATCTACACTGTTAGGCAACACTCGTTGGCGACGCAGATTGCCTGCACGAGGTCTGCTGATTTTTCGCTGCCATGCATCGAGCGCCGATTACCAAGAAGTGGATGTAGTGGTTACCCAGGAAGGTAGTAGTGCCTGTGATGATGGAATGATGCTCTAGCCTCTCGAACCCTGCGGCGAACCTTGGAAGTTGGCTACGGCGTAAATGGACTGGTCGCGTAGTGGAGCCGCGGCCGAGGTGCAGCGGTAGCTCTGAGCTGTCATGCAGGTGCTTTGCGGTCACATCGAGTGCTTCCTTTGGATCCCGACCAGTGGATGCACTGAGGTTGAACTGCGGCCAGGGCGTGTCGAACTGGAGCAGGGTGGTAGAGCATTCAGTCTGGTATTGCTGGGCATCATCAATCATTGTTCTAGGCACGAGCGAAGGCCAGGCAAGATTGGGCCGACAGAGAACAAGTGGTGATCTCCTAAATTTAGCCGAAGCCAATTCGACCACCCCCCGCCGCCGCCGCCGGCCTCTCTCCTCGCGAGCTTGAAACTGCGCCCTCCGCTACCGAACCAGCCTCCTAACTCGTACGCGAAGGTGCATTGGTCCTCCTGATAGCACCGCCTTGTTCTTCTTATCTTTCCCCCTAGTCGCCGCTCGAACAGCGTATTGTTCGAACCACCGCCATCATAGCGCGCAAGAACAAACCCAGAGGTCAAGGCGCCAGGACCTCAAGCCAGCAGCAGGTAGCCAACACGGACACCACTGGCAGCGACAGAATGGCGAGCTACACCTTCACTTGTAGGCAGGACCCCGAAGCCAACCCAGGCAAAGCAAACCAAGGCGCAACGCGGCGCAGCGCAGCGCGCTGTTTGCGATCCCTCTGGCACGAGGGAGGACAAGCCGGCGCTGTGGGACATGCAACGAAGGACAGCGCTGACAGCGGCACCGTACAGATGACCATCCCGCAGAGGAAGTCTATGTCACCGGCAATTTCGATGACTGGTCTAAATCGGAGAAACTTGAGAAGAGCGGGACTTCGCACAGCAAGAAAGTGGAGCTTCCCAAGGCAGACGAGAAGATCTTCTACAAGGTACGTCCAGGTCGCCGTCAGCGGTGACGTGTTTGTTTGGACGGAGCACGGATATTGTGTCTGTCATATGCAAGTGCGCCATGTCCGCAGCAAACGCTTCACCAGCTTCTGGCTTCACCACCGCACAGATCGCTGACTCGAAACTTGCTCTTCACTAGTTTGTCGCAGACGGCGAGTGGAAACACGATCCGACCGCCAAGACCGAAACTGACAGCGACGGCAACGTCAATAACGTTCTCGACCCGTCGGACCTAGAGACCTCTGCCTCTACAGCAAATATCAACTCCGTAGGACCAGGCGCGAGGTAGGCTACATCGTTCATCCCGCGAGAACCTCTCGTAATCCGACAGCTCATGTGAACTGACGATAGCTCAAACAGCACGGCAGCTATGGCCGGCCAACAACCTCTCGAGTCCACTAAGCAAGAAGCGCCACCAGGCGCCTTCCCCGAAACGCCTGCAACGGAGACTCCTTCAGCCGCCGGCGGTAGCGAGCAAGTATATGGCGTAGCTCCTCTGCCTGCGACCGGCGGAGCTGGAAACCCAGTCCACCTCAAGCCTGGCGAGAAGGTCCCAGATTCCAGCTCGCTCACGGCCAACACTACCGAATCCAATGTGAAGCTGGACAAGGAGTCTTACGAGAAGGCCGATGCCGGTGCCCCTCAAATTCCCGCGGTTCTGAGCCCAACCTCTGAGCGCGAGGCCGCTGGTGCCCAACCAATCTTCGCCGGGGTCGGTCCCCAGACGACCAATATGGTGCCCGAGTCCTCTATGGGAATGGGCAAGGACACCCCTGCACCGATTGAAAGCCAGGACACTGGTCCAGCGATCAGCTCTGCCGCTCCTCAAAGCACGACCGCCGCGCTTGCAGGCCAGCAGCCAATCCGTTCGAAAGAGGAACAGGGCCGAGCTGCACCCGAGGTGGTCCAGGAGAGCCAAAAAGAGGCCAACGTGGATCCTGAAGCCAGCGATAACTCGCGAGCTCTCGGCGAGAAAGACGAGGTGGAGAACGAGCTTCACAGCAAAGTTCCCGAAGAACCGTCGGTTGATGACAAGAATAAAGGCAACGAGGATAGTGGAATGAGCAAAGGCGGCATTGCTGGTCTGGCTGCTGCAGGCGTTGCCGGTGCTGGCGCGGCCGCAGCAGGAACTGCATATGCCATGAACGATAAGGTCAAGGAGTCCACTGGCAAGGATCCTGTGTCTGCTCTGCCCGAGAGCGTACAGAAGAGTATCAGTGGCATGAATCAGGAGGCTTCCGCCAACCCGAGCGAAGTGCCCTCAGCGAGGCCGACGGCACAGCCTACAGCCTCTGACGCGGCTCTGCCGCAGCAAGTTCATGCTGGAGAGGGCGTTAAAGTCCCTGCCGAAGCTGACCGCGCTACTACCGACACTGTTCCTGAACAGGTCACCGCTAGTCAAAAGGAAGCTCATGTTGACCCCGAAGCTGCAGCCAACAAGACAGCGGTCGAGGAAAAGAACGAATTCGAGTCTGAATTGAAGTCTAAAGTGCCCGAGAGTGAGGCTACAGGGCAGCCCGCGCCCACTGCTTCGGCTGCTACGACTTCTACGGCTCCACTCGCATCGGCAGAGAAAGCAGATAACATCTCACCTGACGCCGCTGCGGCCAAGAGCACAAGTGGTGCCCCACAGCTCGCAGACCCAACTGCGGGCGTCGGCGCCATCAACCTTGAGGGCAAGGAGGGCAGCAAAGAGTTGAACGCTCCCGCTCATGCACCTGCGAAGACTCCAGCTGAGAAAGTGAATCAGCTCGTAGGTCAAGCGCGAGAGGAGCAGAGCCGCGATGTCTCTCCTATGACTAAGGCCGCGCCAGCAGGACAGGACAAGCCAGAGGTTACCGAAGGACCTGTGTCGAGCAAGGCTCCTGCAGTGAGCGGACCAGATGCTGCCGGTGCTGGTGGCATGACCCAGGAAACGCCTGTGGTTACTGAAGGCCCTGCGTCCAGCAAAGCACCGGAAGTGAGCGGACCAGGTGCCGCTGGGGCTGGTGACATGACGCAGGAAAAGCCTGAAGTTACAGAGGGGCCTGTGTCGAGCAAGGCTCCGGCAGTGAGTGGACCAGATGCTGCCGGTGCTGGTGGCATGACCCAGGAAAAGCCCGTGGTCACCGAAGGCCCTGCGTCTAGCAAGGCACCAGAGGTCTCGAAGCCAGCCGCCGAGAGCGAAAAGATGACACAGGAGAAGCCGGAGGCGACTTCTGCTGCTGCTACAAGCGCTGCACCTGCTGAACAGAAGAGCGAGGAAGGTGCTGCGGCAGCTGGGACTGGAAAGCCAGTCGGTAAGTTCTTTCCATTTTCTTGGTCAACATTCAAAACATCAGGTGCTTTCGGCTTGGTGATTCAGCGTGACCGTTTGGCCGCTTGCCTACCCTCCATCCGGGTCATACACATCGCGCCACGGTCATCTCAGTCAGCATCTACGTTCATCCGCACGTTCACACCACGTATACGCTTCGCACGGCCAGCCATTTGACTTGTGTGCTTTCTTGTCTCCTTCTGCGGCTGTATGCTAACCGTTTTTCCCTCATAGGTACGCCACGCAACCCCGAGTCAGCCAACACGACTCCTCAGAAGCGCGGTAGTCTAATCGACAGAATGCGCAACTCGCCCGCCGATAGTCAGAAGAGCGGTGCTAGCGGCACCACGGAAGGTGGAAAGGAGAAGAAGAAGGGGCTTTTCAGCCGCCTGAAGGAGAAGCTGAAGTAGACGCTTCATACCTTTCGATGACAAGGCGAGAGGGTCTGCTGCCGGGCTTTCGCTAACGTGAGACGGTGGGGTTAGGTCGTAGTATCGCTCCTGCTGCTCTGCGGCTGGCGCCGACTCCGACCAAGACGTTCCACCGGCAGCCGCTTCCAGACCTGCTTCTCAGCAGAGACAAGCACTGGATTCGCAGCCGGTCGACGGCGTGTACGATAGTGGTGATGAGAAAGAGGACGAGCGGCGTTCCTTTCAGCGTCATCATGGAGATGCTGACAAGACTTCTTCTCGAGCCGCTTCACTCCCATTGGAGCAGTCGTCTAATGCGCAGGAAGGGCGTGCACCTAGAATCTCACCTCAATCATTCGAGCGGGGACCTCGGGTTCAGTTCGCACAGGAGCTCGAGGTCATCGAGCGAGTCGAATCACGGCAGCACTCTGACTCTTCCTCTTCTTCCTCGGCATCGCAGGCGGGATCTGCTTCCTCTCCTCGATCTGTCGCTGGTCCACGGACTCCTAACGTTTCTTCGGTCACAACACAAGCTGGACCATCACGTTCCGAAGGTCCGCGGCAGCACTCTGAACTATGGGAGAATCTCAACCGAGCAGCTGGTCAGGACCTTGATCGCAAGTATCCTCGAGCCAACTCGTCAGCTCGTGGAGCCAGAGGAGGCAGGCGTCGGTGATCTTGACCTATAGGGATGAGGAGGATTGTCTTTGGAACTTGATACGCGCGATACCTCCCCCTCTTGCTCTGGCCTTTTCCCTCGCGCACGCGGTTTTTGGGTTATTCTTTTTCAGGAAACGGGGTGTAAGTAATGTGTAGAGAGGCCTCTTTTGAGTGTATATCATTGTATTGCAATGCGAGTACCTATACCTCACGGTAGCCAACCACATGTCGTATCGATTTCATGGTTAGTCTTATTCCAAAGGTAGCTTACTTTTGGTCCTGCGGCGAGCAAGAATGTTCGGGTCGTTCAGTGCTTAATCCAGTGCGTATTTGTTTCGGATTATCTCCATGGAAGAAGGGATGATCATTTAAAGTTGCGCAGATTGTCTAGTATCAGTACGATAGATCACGACGGAATCGAAATGTAGATAATTTGACCTGAGTTGTCTCGCACAATGACCGCACCGGTATGCTTTGGAAGCACTCACTCCTTGGCAGGTTGCGAGGCAAGCATTGAGTTCCTCAGGGTGGTAATGATCACCATGGGCCATCCCTTCAGCTTCGTTGTACCCGTAGACAAACCTTTGGCGAGTTTTGAGCTGCTTTTGAGCTTTCGGGGTGGACTAGTAGACTATACTGCCAGGCCACCTGCTGTCTTGATGGAGCTGGTATCATAAAAAACGCCAGAGGGTTGCAGGCTTTGGCGCAAAGAGACTCTTCCAGTATAGTGGACCCGATTCACAGTCGTACCAACTCGTGCACACAAACGAGCAGGCCATGATTGGACGACATCGACTTGAATCGAAGCATTGGACAATGGACAGCCATCGAATTGCTCGCTTCCAATGCGAGAACCATTACATTGTCTAAGTACATTAAAACTAGACAAGATTGGCATGAACACCTCTGAGCGCCTCGCTAAATACACATCCAATTCCGCAATCATACCCTTCTTGTTATTATTCATACAATTCGTCCGAGCCCGAAGTGGATTCTCCCGTACGCTTCTTGGAATCATCCTCCTCAAAAGAGAAAGCACGATGAAGGGCGCCGGCGGTTTGTTGCTCGTCGGAATGACGAACGTCCGCTTTCACAACATCATCGGGATTCACCCTTCTCGGCTCCCTCACGCCTTCCGCGAAATTCACCGCTGTCGCCGAGTTCGGGGCGGAATCTACGCCATTGTAAATTCGTTCTCTATGGGCCAGCGCCTCCTTTTCCGACAGTGATTTGCCGTCTTTCTCCCGAATCGTAGGCATGTCGCCCGGCATTTCGTAGAGCTGTCGCTCGTTGCCGTCGACCTCGCTCGCGAAGGTGGTCGGCGTAAGAGGCGACAAGAAGGAAGATCGGTTGCCATTGCTTATAACTCCGCTGTTGGAACTAGAATGTGTACCCTCACCTCCCGATGGTGTAGTAGGTGAGTAGGCTGACGAGCTCCCAGGTCGGAAAAAACCAGACAGACGGCTTGGGGCTGACGGGGTATGTGGTGAGCCAGATTCGGTAGAGGAATCATTGTACAGCAGCAGGCCCTTACGGTCGGAGTCCGGAGGTACAGGCGAGGAACCCTCGAGCTCGGCCTTGGGGAAAATATTGGACTCGCGACCTTGCCTCTGATTGGGCTCGGGAGACTCGGTTCCTCCAAGCTTTTCGTCTTTGATGCTGTCGCTGCTCTTGGCCCAGCTTCTACGGCGCCAGCAGCACCAGAAGAGCAAGCCCGCCAGGATGCCCACTCCTGCGACCACTCCTACTACGATACCAGCGATAGCGCCTCCGCTCAGCCCATCTCCCCCGTCGTTACTCTCGCTGGAGTCGCCAGCGCCGGGGTACGTATTATTCTGATTCTCTGTCGCTGGATCATATGCTGGAATAGCCACAATGTTCTGCTCGTAATCCTGCTTCCAGTCGACCTGGCTCACGTTGAATTTCTGCCTTTCCCAATCTACAGAGAAGTACGCTTCCTGCAGGAACGTTCTACCAAGCGTATATTGCGTGTCGTTGGCAGCTCTTCGTAGTGGGAAGTAATTCGAAGTGTTCTGAACTCCTTGGTAGGGATTCATGGCAGTGAGATCGAATGCGCCGTACGGTAGTGTGATCTCCACCCTGTCTCCCCCGTCAAGTCCTGATGCGATGGCAAAGGTCACGTTGGGATTTCGTTCGGTGAGAGTTTGATGGAGGGTTGAGTTGACAAGATAGAGGTCCGTAGCATTGTCGTAGACAAGGCCAAATTCCTGTTCAAAAATCCGGCACGAATCGATTGGCAGCCATATTTCAGCAATCGTACTGTCAACAAATGCATATATCGGCGCCGGTAGGAGCTCTGTGCCGGTCGGAGAAGACTCCACCTGCGACGGCGTGCTGATGGATTGGATGGCTACGACGGTGTCGCGATCGTTATCCGGCGCGAAGGAGAATTGGACGTCGTTTTCAACAAATCTAGACGTGTCGTACCCGCCTAGTGTGAGAGATGCCAACACGCCGGAGAACCTGTACTTGGCACCTGCCGTGTACCCTGCCGATATACTTGGAATATATTCCTGCTCCTTCAGCTTTGTCATGTAGCTAGGAGAAGGTTCGCCATCACTGCTGAAGTTGGTTGGTTTTGGATTGACGCCAAAGAGCCCCAGATAGAAATCCTCCACTGCCAGCGCTCCTACAGTAGTATTCTTTAAAGTCGGCCCGTCCGTGCCGTTGCCTCCTAAGCCTACTACGTCGTATCCGAAGATGGCATTGTTGCCTGTATAGTTCAGGTTTTGCTCGATATACAGGTCATATATTCCTATTTGGTCGAACGAAGAGGACGCGCTTTCGTTGAAGAGCCCACCTCGGGTGTCGGCGCATGCTTCCAGGTCGGCTGCAGTTTGACAGCCTTGGGGAAGGACGGCCCACGTCTGGTAAGAGTTGAAGGAGACATATGTTCGAACGAACTGTGGAGGTGTGCCAATACCGAGGGTGAAGGTGGACCATGAGCCGTCGATACCTTCCCAATTCTCGTCCGGCGCAAAGGATATGGGCGCTGGTATTGTCGCGTTCTCAGAGGCGCGTCTACTCAGAGACGCTCCTAGGGCATGCGATACGGTCAAAGCCAGCAGCGCGCTGGGTAGGCATCGCACGCCTCGAAACAAGGGCGCCATGGCCGCCCGTTTACTCCACGACTTCGATGCTGGGTGATGTAAGGCTGGCCTGGACTCTCGAAATAGCTCTCGCGCCTTCTCCAATGGCTCAGCACATCAGCATCTCAACCTCACTGTGGTCCGCAATAATCTCCTAATCGTCCAGAATGCACGGGTGGAAGTGGTCTCGCCATGATGGATGGGAACGACTTCACATGCAACGGTACAAAGCGCAGCCAGACCTCGCCAAGGATGCCTAAACGAGCCCGCATAAAGTCACTCTGGCTAGGAGCACCCTGCGCCGCGAGTAGCAGTGTGATAGGCTGACATGCGTGCCAGGATGACAAGCTCATAACATACTTCAACCTAGTCTGCCTTGGCAGACGGAGGCGACGGCTTCCGATCTCAGAAGACGACCTGGGAGGGCATTCGGGGTCCAGGTGGAGGTACATACGTACACACCGGCAGGATTGATACGATACCAACCCACGGTAGGGTTGGTAGGACCAGGAAGCAAGGAATGAGCTCAATGAGTGCTACTATATTTGCATCCCGCGTGGTGGTGTGAGATACGCAGGAACAAGACGGAAATATGTGGTGGCACATGGTTGACATGCTGGTGTCCCGTCTTCGGGCTAAGCGGCACTGCAGTCGTCTTCGTCCCATCAACCGCCGTCGGTAGCGGCGCAAAAGACAGTTTGGAATCAACCATTATTATTACATATCATCCTCAGAATAGGCAGCTCTGGAGTTTCCCCGTATGATGCATCATCGACTCTTTTTAGGGCAAGGTATGTGACCGAATAGCCTGCAGCTTGCGCTTCGTATCTGCAAGACTTCAAGACATCCTTGGCTGTAGAAGGAGCTGCTAGGGTGGAGTTTAGCGGGCACCTCTTCGACCGCTGTGATAGCCAGGTGGTACCGGCGGAAGCCGAGCCTACGAGCCTACGAGTTCCCCTCCCATAGGATGAACCGGATGATAGGAGAAACCTCTACGGTCCTCAATATTATTGCCCGCCCCCGTAAGCATGCCACCCGTCATCACGCGACGCCGCGCAATTCGCTGGCTGCCGTCTGCGGGAGAGACTTTTTGCTCTAAGAGCCCGTGTCGCTGTGCATGCTCTGACTACTAGCCTTCGTCATGTAGATAGCAAAATCTGGAAAAGCCTATCTCGGCTATCCAGAACTGGACCAGGTTCTCGCTGCAAGCTTGGCCAACGCACATGCGGAGATGGTTCTGCTCATGCACAGGCTTTTTACCGCGTGCCGGAGCTGGCTGTCCGTTCCCGTGGCTGGGAAACGTTGTGCAAACAAGAGCCCTCCAATGGTTTGGTTAGGCAAGCAAGGTACAGTTCCGATGTGCTAACACGAAATCATTATCGATTGGCACCGTGAACGAATTAACATCTCCAGAAATGTAGGGGGGGTGAGATCATAAAGAGTTCTCCGGGATGCCAAGTCTATGGTGATCTCAAAGTTCCTCGGGAATCCCGTCATATGCTGGGGGTTGAAGGGTTATTATTCGCCAGATATGCATGATGCCAGCTAGGGTGGTGCTGTACCGTGCTGGGCAGGAGAAGGATTCTGGGCAGGTGGCGCTATTGCTGGCGTCGATCACCCTCTAGGCTGCGCGCCTTGAAACTTCAGCCTCCACGGGGCCATTTGCCATTGCTGAGGTATCCACGGCGGGACGTGACTTTCAACGCTTCGACGCCGTGTGTACGCGGGCGAATCTGTGTGCACTGCCTCACGTAGACCTCACTACTATTCTATCGTACATCGCCCGCAGTCACTCGTTGAACCAGGCCCAGCGCGCAATGTTATGAGACGACAGGCTTAACTGGTTGGTGTCGGTGATCAACACTTTCGCTTCTTCTGGGGTTCGCGTTCGCGATGTTTTTCCGTAATGCTTTGGTGGTGGGCTTATGGGCAGATGTGTCATTGGTATCCGGCGGAAGGACACCTCGACATCGAAGACAGGCAGACAGTAATGCGGGAGTCGATCCATGGCAGAACACGACAGTAGCCGCTCCGGCGACGTCTCCAGAGACGATCATCACGACATCCTCAGAGGACTATGCCATCACTTCTTCCGATTTGGCCGATGATGCTGCCATACCCGAAACGAGCGATAGTAGTAGCGGTGATGAGCAGGTTGCTGCATATTCGACGCCCTCCCCCAGCTCGGAATTGACCTCGAGTTCTGTACCAGATACGGAATCCACTTCAAGTCCTCCCTCATCCCAAAGCCAGGCATCACCGTCGTCAAGCGGAGGAGCAGAGTCGCACTCATCGTCTGATAGCGCGTCCGTCGAATTCTATTCTGGCTCGGATTCAGGCTCATCTACGTACTCGGACGAGGGCGCGCCTGAACTTACCACTACATCGGAGTATGTTGATACTTGGACTTCAAGCACAGAAACCGTCCAAGCAACTGTCAATCAGCCAACTGGCGATGCTGTCTCTGCCGCGTACGTCCAACCCACGTCGCCGAACGCCGTAGACTCCTCTACCTCCGATGTGCTCTCATCCAGCACATCATTTCCTCAAGATGATAGTGCTCGGACGTCTTATGGACCGCCGACCGGCGATGGTGCCTCAACGGCATACGTCCCAGCTACCTCATCGAGCACAAAGGGTGCCTCTACTCTTAATCCGCAATCACCTTCATTCAGCACACCGAATTCTGAAGATGAAGGCGCTGTAAAATCTTATGGAGAGCCAACCGGCGACGCTGTCTCTTCAGCATACCTTTCCCCCTCCTCGTCCGGAACAGGAGACGTGTTGACCACAATCGTCTCTTCGTCGAGCGCTGCGAATCCGGAGGAGGAGGAGGCTACTGCAGAATACGTCAACACACGAACATCAACAGTCCAGGCTTCCAGCGTGCTACCGACTGGCGACGGTGCTTCACCTTCCGCATATGTTGCACCTACCTCCCAAGGAACAGGAGAGGCCTATGTTTCAAATGTACAGCCGTCTGCGAATAGCAACTCCAACGACGACACTATGTCACCGCTGGCGAGCAGCTCAGGCTCCCCATCCAGTGTCATCATGGTCGGGTTGACAGACTCTTATGTCACGTATTCTAGGTCCGCCTCGACTGGCACGGTTGCAACGGATACGAAGCAAGCTGCTACCGAAGCCGACTCTGGCAACACATACAAAGAGACAGCCTTTGCCAATCCCACCGCCGCCTCTGGCTCGCCGACGGCGCCTCCAAAATATGAAGAGACAACGTATGGCAATCCATCAGGCGTCTCTGGTCCAGACACCGGCTTCAGTCAGGGCATGGAGCCCCTGTCTTCCACCGGTGTCTCCGGTCCAATGACAGGACCTTCAGCTCAGCATACTGACATGCCCACTGGCTATTCTCCTGGAGTATCCGGCTCTACTGGCACGTCTACATCTTGCACTACTAGTGGATCTACCGAGATAAACACCTACCAACCAACGGGAGGCTCAGCGCCAAGTTACTACGGACCACAGCCAGTGGGACCGGCGACTGCCCCGTCATCTGGCCAGCCGTCGGTCATCGTTCAGCCAACTGGACCATCATCTGGCACGCCGACGGTCGTTGTTACGCCGACCCCACCCCAGCCATACAATCCTACTGGCCATCCCCGTTATCCATATGGCACTGGAAGACATAGCAGGAACACTACGAATGCCATATGCAGTGGCGCTACTCTCAATGTGCTACAAGCGTCGTTGGACTGGTGGTACACTGCGACTTACACTCACGTTGCCTCGACTTTCTCCGTCCTTTTCGATAGGAACGACACATCGACAGGATGGACATTGCTACCTGAAACAACGACCTTTGACGTCGCCTCTGCCTTGGCTTCCCCATCATGTACCTCCTCATTGACATCTTACTCATACTACAACTACAACGGAGGGTGGAATGCAACAAACGGCAACTGGTCGACGTATTCGTATTATGATCAGGATTGCTTCTCAACGCCTGCCCCGGTAGCAGCCGCAACCACAGTC
Organism: Hortaea werneckii; assembly: GCA_037044905.1. Classification (NCBI taxonomy): domain Eukaryota; kingdom Fungi; phylum Ascomycota; class Dothideomycetes; order Mycosphaerellales; family Teratosphaeriaceae; genus Hortaea; species Hortaea werneckii. The sequence continues at coordinate 50,385 of JBAOKB010000042.1, read as the reverse complement.
ATTACCCAGACTGCTCATACCTCCTTGAAACCGAACGTTACGAGCGGCAGCGGCAAGATTCCCGACGTGATTATCACTCCAACGCCAGCCACGATATCCGTACCGGGATCTACAGGCGCCTTCTCTGCCGGGACCCCTTTTGTCTATTTCAGCCAGTACGAGATTATGAGCAAGTACAACTCGACTCGCAATGGCAGCGTACGCTGCGCTGAGACAACCAGTCGGTACAATATGACATCGCCGTTTGGTTTCGCTTACACTGGCGGCGATGTCAATGGTCAGAAATTGGTGGGCGAAGGGGTCATCGGCGACGTTAACCCTGACTTCCTGAAAATTGTGAACGTTAGCAATGCCGTTGCGGGCAATTGGGTGGCCAAACCCACTGTTGCTGTTGTTCAACAGCGCATTTTCGTAGCCCAAGCCGTCCTTGCTGCGTTCACCGAGAGTCCGCTCCGGACGTTAGCTACTCCTGAGCCGACGCTGCCAGACTATGTACCTCTGGTTCCGTCAACTACGGATGGTGGTAGTGGCGGAAAGCCGACAGGAGGAGGTGGTGGTGGGCGCGTCGAATCTAGCGCTGAGAGTCTGGCTGTTCCTGGCTCACCGGCTACGACCAAAGAACCGACAAAGACAAGCGCTCCAGGTTCGAAGGAAGACAGTGACACTGGATCAGGCGCTGGGTCGAACTCCGGATCGAATAGCAACGATGGTTCGGGATCCGGATCCAATTCTGGCTCAAACGATAACAACAGCTCTGGCTCTGGTTCTGGTTCCAACTCAGGCTCTAATGACAATAATGGATCAGGCTCAGGTTCAGGCTCAAACTCCGGTTCGAGCGATAACAATGGATCAGGTTCTAGCTCTGGGTCTAATTCTGGCTCTGGCGACAGTAACGGTTCAGGCTCCGGCTCGGGCTCTGACTCTGGCTCAAACGGCAACGATGGATCGGGCTCAGGATCTGCATCAAATTCCAACGACGGCAATGGGTCGGGGTCAGATGGCAACCCGGGCTCGAACGGCAATGGAGGTGCTGCGGTAGGCGGTAGTAGCTCAAGCGACGATAGTGGAAACACGGTCGTCATGCCCTTTGTTGCGGACGGAGAAACCGGCCAAATCACGTTGAACATTCCCGTTGAGCCTACTCAAACTGTCGTTACAGCTGCGTTCCAAGGCCAAAGAGTTACAGCCACTGCTCTCAGCGTCGCTCAGGACGAAGGACCGCCCTCGCCATCGCCGGGACCTAATGTCGGGAACCTGGTGTCTGCCGTTGAGAGCGCTGCGCAACCGGCAAAACCAACGAACGCGCTCGATGTTTTCAATAGCGCGGCTAACCAGGGCGACGGTAAAGCTGATGATGAAGCAGTGGCTTCTGCCATTATGGCAGGCATTGGTGGGTCTTCCGCCGGAGGAGCCGCTCAAAGTGGTGGGCAAGACGGATCTGGATCAGGGAGCTCGCAGGACGGTGGGAATAGCGGTGTTAATGACGGCAGCTCGAGCTCTGGATCCGGATCTGGTGAATCTGGTGGATCTGGCGGGTCTGGCAGCTCGGGAGATGGTGCCTCCGGAAGTTCGCAAGGATCTTCAGGCTCTGGATCTTCAGGCTCTGGATCCTCAGGTTCTGGATTTAACTCGGGAAGCGATTCGCAAGGCGCCAGTGGTTCTTCTGGCGGCTCATCGAGCCCTGACGGAAGCGCTCAAGGACAGAGTGGCTCAGGTGGCTCCCAGGCAGGATCAGGAACTGAATCAGGATCCTCTTCCGGTAGCTCAAATGGCCAAGCTCCTTTCGCTGCACCGATCTTAAGCTTCGGCGACTCGACTATCACCGCCGGACCGACTCCCGCTGTTGTCTTGGGTGGCCAAACTGCCTTCCCCGGTGGTGATGCTATTGTACAGAATGGCCGCACTATTTCACTGGCACAGAAAGGAAATGCTCTGGTGGTTGATGGATCGACTGTCTCATTGGCAGCAGGTAGCCTAGCAAGCTCCACAGTCCTCGACGTTAACGGTGTTTCGGTGACGGCATCACCTGAACAGGTCTTCAACGTTGACGGACAAAGACTTGCCGCAGGAGGATCCGCGATCACGGTTGATGGAACTACCATTAGCGTAGCCTCTGATGGAAGCGCGGCTGTGATCAATGGACAGACCAGTAACTTCCAGATGACCACAATGGGAGCCTCAGGATCAAACGCCGGGGATCAACAAGCACAGGGAGCAGCTGCAAACATCCCCTTAATTACTGTAGGGTCACAAACCTTCACTGCAAACGCTGCCACCCAATTCAGCCTGGCGTCTGGTGCAACCTTGACACCTGGAGGCGTTGTCACGTTCGACGGCACCACCGTAAGCTTGGCCGGAGATGCATCGCAAGTGGTTGTCAATGGACAGACCACTGAATTAAATGCGCCGAGACTTACTCCTGCACCTACGGTGACGCTGGACGGAACGGTCTACAAAGCCAACTCAGGATCTACGTTCGACATCAACGGTTCCATTCTGACACCTGGTGGAGTCATCACGAGCGACGGGACGAGAATCTCCTTGGCCCCCGGCGCATCGGCAATCGTAGTTGATGGGAAGACCACGTCTCTGCGTAGTGGAGGGTCACAGACAGCACCTGCAAGCAACGAAGCTTCCATCACTGCGGCCCCAGTCTTACCCGTGGATGGAGATCGGGTACAGCCACAAGGCCAAGGAGCGACGTATGTGATTTCGGGCCAGACCTTGACACCTGGAGGCGCCATCACGTACACCAACGACAATGGAGAAGTGGAGACACTTTCGTTGAACTCCCCTGCGAACCAGCTGGTCTCAGTCATTGATGGCACTACGAGGAGTACCAATCTTCCCAATGCTGCAGCCATGTCGACCATTACTGCTCCACCAGTCTTGAACGTGAACGGAAAGGGTTACGCGGCCAATGGAGGAACAAGTTACGTTATTTCAGGCCAGACACTCACTCCTGGCGGCGCTATCACCATAACCAACAGTGCTGGTGAAGCGGAGACCTTGTCCTTGAACTCTGCAGCGAATGAGCTCTACACTGGCATTGACGGGACTACTGCTACCTCGATGATTGCAGGAGTGGGCGCTATGTCCACAGGGGCTCCTGTCCTGACGATCGACGGGCAGACCTACACAGCCAACTCTTACGACTCCGGCTCAGGCCCGACGTACGTCATTTCCGGGCAGACCCTGACCAGAGGCGGAGAAGTCACACTATCGGGATCGAACGGCGAGGCAATGGAGACGGTCTCCCTCGACTCGGCCGGGACAGCCATTGAAATCATCTCGGACGGACAAACGTCGACCTCGACCATCCCTGGTGCGTACGAGGTCATGCCTACCGCGGCGCCTGTCCTAACCATCAACGGCGAAACCTTCACCGCTATGAACAACGGCGCCACCTACATCATCTCCGGCAAGACTTTGACCCCGAACGAAGCGGAAACCGTGACGATCTCCGGCCGCACCTTCGTCGTCTCTCTCGCTCCTCAGGCCACTCTCCTCGTCATCTCGGCCGAGAACGGGAACGGCCAGGTGACTGCCACAAGCTACGAGACGCTCTTCCCTGTGCAGATGACGGGCGGGGTAGTGACCAACACCGTTGGCATGAACGGCGGTGGGAATGGAGGCGCTGTAACGAGGACATCCATGGGCCCTGGCGCTTCGGCTACTGGTTCAAATACCCCCGAAGAGTACGATCCCAGTTTACAGAATTCGGGCTCCTCGCTTGCGGTCCAGGTAACCGGGTTCGCTGTGGCGGGTGGGTCTTTAGTCCTGGCCGTCTTCCTCTGATGATCTAAGGAAAGCGGAGAGGGATTGGATATTCTCATTGGAATTGGAGAATATGGATCTTGATGGATTTGAGTTGTGAGTTTGGAATGGTCTGACGAGTGAAAAGAAAAAGCCAAAAAATAAAGGAAAAGACACGATACGAAGCTCACGAAATTTTGATTTTCCAGCATAGCGAAACATAAGAGGGCGATATGATTTTTCCTGTTTGTTCAACCGCATACACTACACTCTAATACTGAAGGATTTTGTGGGGGGGGGGGGGGGGGGGGGGCGGGGCGGGAGGCGGGGATTTGTGTACACGAGAGGGGATATAAGAGGAAAGGAAAACGCAAGTTTTTGATTGTTGATGTTATTTGTTCACGACTACTTGGTCTTTCCCTTCAACACTAGACAGCTTAGCTATTTACGCAAGAAAGAAAACGTTTTATACGAGAGTGCCTTATTGTATCTTTTACTTTCTTCTCCCCCTTCGCCAAGAGGTGCCCCTGTATCCTTCGCCTCTTGTTTAAAGCTTGTATCTTATTTGATAGGGTTCAAAGAACGGGACGGATCCAAAGAAGTGAAATAACCGGGAAGGAAAGGTAAGTTTTCTGCAGCGACGATCCCCAAATGTCCTTCCCTCCCCTTAGCGAGGAGCCCTCCTCTGTTGTCCCCCTTTCTTGCGTCTACTTCTCTTTGATATCCTCTTCTCAAGTCCTGGTATTGGACCTCATGAGGGATAGAACAGGCCGCTCGCCAGAGGGTGCAAGGACCGACCACGTCTTCAAAAGAACAAGAAAAAGAAAATGGAGCTAGTTAAAAAGAAACAGGGGGGTAAGGGGGAAAAAGAGGGGAGGAGGGAAGGGACTTCAAGCATTTGCTACATGCTGCACACCTCTAGTATAAGCAATAACCGAATAGCTAAGAAAAGGGTGTTTGAGACAGTATCTTACTTCTTTTACTCACCTTCACCTTAATAGTTTCTTCCGGTTTTCCTTCGAACATGTTGAAGAAGAGGGGGGGGGGGGGGGGGGGAAAGGAGGAGACAGATCGAAGGTCTCTTAAGTTTTCGACAAGAAGCAGAGATAAATGGGGGAAAAGTGAACAATCTAACTAGAGGATTCGATTTTTCAAGATTGCTACCTAGTATGTTGAATGCATAGGTGAAAAGAAAGGGCCGAGAAAAAAGAAGGGGGGAAAAAGCAAGCAAGGCGGGTAAATGCGTCGTCTCGTTTTTTTTTTTTTTTTCCTTGCCTTCCCACCTTCCCTCCACCCCCCGCCGCTCCTCCTCAAGAAATCCAAAAATGAGAAGGGGGGAAAAAATCAACATCTCTTCCCATCCATCCTAAAATCCATCCCCGCCCTCCTCAACCGCCGAACCGCCGCCGCACTCACATCCTTCCAAGCCATCGTCTCATCCCTCCACTCCTCCTCCTCTTCATCCTGAGTGTAGGCGAAAAGGTTGTAGGAGTAGTGTTCCTCCTCGATCCCTTCATCGTCCCCCCGCAGCACCCCGATCTCCTCTCCCCTAACGATATCGAACCGATCCCCCGCCCACTTCCCCCGACACCCTAACCCCATCGTCCCCGAGGGATCTGCGGTCCAGAGCACGCGAGTACAGAGGGCTTCGCCGAGGGAATATCGATATCGTGAAGACCGGCGGCCGAGGACCGAGTCCCGGACGAAGAGGCGTTTGGTGAGGTTGCGGAGGACGTAGGAGGAAGAAAGGGGATTTCCGCCTCTGCCACCAACGTTCTTGTTGTTGTTGGGGGGCATGGTCGTGCTGGATGCGGCGGCGGCGGCGGAAGATGGCGAGGAAACCGAGACAGAAGCGGAAGCAGAAGAGGGAGACGGAGACGGAGACGGGGGGAGCGCAAAAAGACGATCAAGCACTTCCATCTCCTCCCCCGTCAACCTCTTCCCCCGCGCCCTGCGAACCCCAGACACGACTTGGTCGTACCGCATATTTTTCCATCCGCGCGGCTTATCCATCGCTGCGATCCGCGCCCATTCCTCCGCCCAATCGACGGGCCAATCGACGGGAACAACCGCGTCGCTTACACTGCCCTTCTGCATACTGTAGAGCGGGTTCCGGGCGCGGAAAGCGCGCTCGTCGGCCGAAGGGGGGATGTCCGGGTCATCCTCATGGTCGTGGACGGTGACGAAGTCGTGGGTTTCGACTTCCGTGACGGAGGAGGGGACTGAAGTTGCGTAGTCGCCTACGAGAACTATACGGGCGCCTGTGGTGGAGAAGTGGGGGTTGGGGGGTTAGTGTTGCATTTCGAGGACTGGAAATAGGTGCTGCGTGGAAGATGGGAGAGAGAGAGAGAAAGAAAAAGGGGGTGGGGTTTTCCCTAAGACTTTCATCTTGACTTTTCTTTTCTTCTTCTTTTTTTCTTCTTTTCTTCTTTTTTTTTTTTTTTTTTTTTTTTTGCCTCTTTCTTTCTTCCTTTTCCTGTCGTCTTTTCCTTCCTTTTCGGTCGGGCCAAAGGGATTTACCAGCTAGGAAAGAAGACAAGGTAGAAACAGAGGCGGGGAAGGAATTGTCGAAGAAGAACATACCAGCCCAAGGCGCCTCATCAGCAATAACCGCCTCCCTCACCCTTTCCGCCAATAAGCGGAAGAAATACGAATGGCTAAGCGCCAGACAGATAACATCCAACCCCTCCTGCACGTGCGAAGTAACCCTGTCGAGGATCTCCTGCGGGAGCGCGAGGAGCTTACAAGCTTTATTCCTCGCCATGGCCCTAAATGAGAAAGTAGTAAAGAATCAGCATGAGATTTTCTCTTTTTTTCCCTTTTTTTTATTTTCTTCATTTCTCCTCCTCCCTCTTGAACTGTAACGAGAAAAAGTTTGCCCTGCCCGCTTTGTTCCCAGCTGCTGCTGCTGCTGCCGCTTCCAAGAACAACTACGACCATTCACTGCAATCACCGCCAACAAGAACCCACCCAACCCCTCAAAAACGCGAACTCACCTGATCTTCACCTCTCCCACCACCCCCTCAGCGAACCTCATCCTTTTTAAATCAGGCACTTTCAACAGATCGACGAGCATTTCCGGCAGACGGTTATGCAGGATCTCCCAGAGTTTGCGGCCGCCGCCATGGTTGAGGAGTTGCTGGCGGGCGTCGATGTTGATTAGTTCCCAGTATTGGCCCATGATTCTAATTTCTTTTTCTTTTCTTGGTTTTTCCTTTCTGGTCCTTTGGGAGAGGCAAGGGAGGGGTCTCAAAAAGGTTTGTGGGGGTGGAGGGGTACGTTGTGTGGGAGGATTGGATTGGATTGGGGTTGATGTTTTTGGGAAATGGTATGGGGAATGGGAAGCAATGAAGGGGTGTTATATAGAAGTCTGGGGTGAGGCTGGAAGGAGGGTATGGTTGCCTGGAGATGGGTTACACAGATTAGATAGGTGCCTGATATCGCAAGGGATGTACTGTTAAGAGATGCACGCTGATACCGTTAGAGGGGAATGAACGGTGTGGACGAATTCTCGTCATGACTGCTGCCTTGCAAGTGTAACCAGCACAAAGATGCCTGTAGGAATATCGGACCGTCCTCTTTGCTTTCCTATTCATTCCCAAGATGCATGTACCTCGCTTTCATCCCCTCTCATGAATCGTCAACTATTAATCCAAATACCCCATCTCCTCATCCAGAATGCCCTTCAACCCTTTCGCCTCCCGCTGCACGCCAGCGTTGACAGGCGGCCAAGCCTTTTGGCGCTGGCGAAGCTGTTCGGCATCCTGTAACGCCTTGGGAAGCTGTTCGAGCTTGCCATGGACGACGTAATCCTGTTCTGCAAGGGCTTCGGCCAGCTCGACCTGGTGGTTATCGAGGAGGTCGGGGTTGGGGACTACGATGATGGGGACTGCTATTCGTAACGCGTCGAGGATGGTTCCGGAGCCTGGGAAGAAGGAGGGGAGGGTGAGAATGCGGCCTCATGAACAGAACTGCCCATCACAGTCCTACGGCAAGCACGAGAGAGGTAGAGACGAAAGAGGGAAGGAAGGAGCATGAACATACCAGCATGACTAACGACAACACCCTCCTGACCCCCTCGCGACCCACTACCGCCCTTCGCCTGTCTCATGTACTTGCCCAGACCCGCCTTATCCAGATCGAACCCCGTAACATTGACATTGATACTCCCCGCCGTCTTCACCTGCTGCATGGCGCTATCGAAGAGCTCCTTCCCATCTTGGCCGTACTGCACGACGAGATCGGTATAGCCGAGCTTGCTTAAAGCGGAAAGGGTGTCGGAGGAAAGGGCGGCGCGGATGAGGGCGGCGAAGGAGGCAGTGGCGCCGATGGTGACGAAGCAGGTTTTGGGGGAAGTCGCCATGGGTGAAGAGGAGCTTGTTCGGGAGGAGACGGGGGAAAGAGAGAGGGAGAGAAGGTGCGATCGATGGGTGTTGTGGTTGGTGGACGAGCTTACTATGTTGGGATATGGGAGCTATCTGAGATATGTACCTAAAGGTAATGGAATGGATGCAGGGAGGAATAGCGAACCCAATGCTAACCTTGAGGGATGGTAGCCCGAAACCTACTTATGCAGGACTTCGATCTTCGGTTGCCTGAGGCGGGGAGATGTTGTGTGCACCTCTACCTACTTCAGGTAGTAGTAGTACAGGTGGGAAGTCGGAGAATGGCAGGTGGGAGGTGGGAGGTGGGGTCCCATCCAATCATCCGAACCGGAAGTGCAGGTGATGATGGCATCCATTTCCAATCTCGGATGCAGATATCTTGATGTCTTATCACGACTTTTGGCTGGAGAATGCTTCCATCTGGCTGACTGTTCACTTGGTCCGAGCACTTCCGCGGCTGGCTGCACCCGAGCGATTGGGCATGGGCCTGACATTCTATACCTACTATGTACTACTGAGTAGGTAACCATATCGATGCTCAGCGACGCCTTTAACCAAGACTCCGATTGAGATTGATTGAGTGCGATACTCCTCACACATCTCCTCACATCATGGCCGCCCCATTCAAGCGCGTATGCCGTCAGGCTTCCTATCTCTCCCGCGCACAACCATCTCTCCCGCAACGAAGCCAACAACCCTTCCGATCATTCACCAACTCCTCCCCCCAATCCGCCAATCCCGCCCACGCAGGCGAAGAATCCCAATTCCTGACTCCCTTCCCCGAATCCTCTCAACATGCCACCCGCGACCCCATCTACGAAGAAGACGACATCTCCTCCCTCGGCCACTCCGAGCTGGAACAGCACCGCGAACTCCGCGACATGGTCCGCATCGCCGCGTGGGAAATGCCGCTCCTCACCACCCTCCATCAACCCTTCACTCCACCGGACCGCAAAGCCCTCCCGCTCCGCTGGCGTTACACGACCTACATGGGCGAACACCACCCGGCGAGCCGCAAAGTCGTCGTCGAATTCCAACCCGCCCACATCCAGTCCCTGACCCCTCCGCAGCGGACCAAACTCTGCAAGCTCGCCGGTCCCCGCTATAACCCCACCACCGGCACGATCAAGATGAACTGCGAAAGCTTCGAGACCCAAGCCCAGAACAAACGCTTCCTAGGCGACACGATCCAGAAACTGCTTTCCGAAGCCAAGGACTCAACGGATACGTTCGCCGACGTGCCCCTCGATACCCGACACGTGAAACGCACGCCCAAACCCAAATTCCCGCGCGAATGGCTCCTGACCGCGGAGCGCAAAGCGGAGCTCGAGGGTCTGCGACGGAGGGAGTTGTTGGAGGAAGGGCGGAAAGTGGAGGAGAAGTTGTTAGTCAGCGGCGTAGGCGCGATTGAGCAGCAGCGTGCTATCGATGCGAAGCGCGCTGAGGAGCCTGTGATGGCGGAGGCGCGGCAGCCGGTGGGGAGGGGGAAGATGGGTAGGAAGGAGATGGGGCAGCAGCGGGTGCAGAGGTAGAGGGAAATGGTGGGTGGGAGGGGTTTTGATGATGTGATACTAGCCTAGCGATCAGAGGAGAAAAGGGGGGAGCTGCTGTAGGGGGAGATGGGAGTGCTTTTTTCCCGGCCCTTTTTGGGGACCATGGGCCAGGGAGATACCTCAAGATCAACAAAGAAGGAGTTACGGAGAAAGAATAAGGAGCGGAGGAGCCGAAGGGTAACGAAACTCTGAGAGGGAGTAGTGGGGAAAGGGAGAACCCGCTACTTGATGTTTAAAAAACTTTTTACTTAGACATGTGTATATATGTACAGATCCCTTAACGTTACAATACGGATGTGTTAAGAGATCTCTTTCCTCTCCTTTTTTCCTCCCCGACCCCCTCCCCCCCCCCCTTCCCTTTTTTTTTTTTTTTTTTTGCCTTTCCCCTCCCCCTTCCTTTCTTTCCCTTATGACTATCCCTTAATACTTTGCCCTACTACTCTTCCCTACTACTCTTCCCTCCTACTCTTCCCTCCTACTCTTCCCTCCTACTCTTCCCTACTACCCTTCTAGTACCCTTTAACATAGGTCTTCCTTCTTTTGTAGGAAGAAAGAGGGAGAATAGGGGAGAAAGCTAAAGAAAAAAGAAGAAAAGAAGGGGGAAAAAAACCGGCGAGATTCCTATTACAGACTAAAAACGCCCTTTAGGGACAAATTTCTTGCAAGTAGATAGAAACCTGTAGAGGCAGGTAGGTAGAGGAGGGGGGGGGGGGGGGGGGGGGGGGGGAGAGGGAGAGAGAGAAAAAAAAAAAAGAATAAAAAAAGGGTAGATGAAGGAGGGGAAGGGGTACATCTGTTGCATGACACCTTGTGTGGATATTTCGATTGTGCGTGCGGGGCATGTAGAAACCCCCGCAAAGAACGAGAAGATTGCGGAAGGGGGTCCTTCGAAACCAAAGAAGAAAGAAAAAAAAAAAAAAAAGAAAAACGAAAACAGGGGACAACGTAAGCAGGAGAAAGTGGGAAGGGAGAGAAGAGAAAGAAAAGGTTAAGGGGAAAAGGGCGGACGGAGGAGAGAAGAAAAGGAGAAAGGAACCATAGAGAACCATGCTATGTATGTGTCAAGGGCCCGAATATTCATTCCTAGTAAATTTTTTTCTTTTTTTTTTTCTTTCAGGGAAAGAGAGAAAGAGGGATTAAATGGAAAAATACGGAAAACCATATCAGTCCTTGAGAGTTCTCTCTTGAGATACCAAAACTGGAAGTAAAAAAAAAAAAAAACAGACATTTCAACCAAGGGGCCCCCACCCCTCTCTCATCCTCATCATTCAGAAGAACGTCTGAACCCGCTCAACCGTCCAATTAAATCCCCTCCCTCCCTCCTCCTCCTCTTCGACCTTCCTCTCCATACCCACAGATACCCCATCCATCCCCCTCATCCTCATCCTCATCATCTCCAATCAAAAAAAGTCCCGGATCGACCTCCCCCACCTCCTCCCTCTCCTCCCCACCATCTGCCTCCCCAACCAAAACCCCCCCACCACTCCCGACCCTACCCCCCATCCTCCACTCCCCCCTCTCATCATCAACAACAGGCTGCAGACCACAAACCCGCTGGATCGCCGCCGCAGCCGCCGCACTAGCCTCCCCCGCCGCCTTCCACCGCCTCAACTGCTCATGCACCCACGCCGCCTCCACAACATCGAATTTGAACGCGATACCGGTGACCCTGGGACGACCACAACAAGCATGACGTCTCTGCGACGCATGGGAAGCGGCTTCGGTGTCCGGGTCGAAACAGCCTGTCTTCGTGCCCAGACGGTGGACGGTGAAGTGCAAGCGGTGCAGACACCGGGGACAGAGGGCTTGCGCGGGGCTGGGGAGGATTGTGTCTTCGAGGTGGGAGGAGGACGATGGGGAGGTGCAGGAGGAGGAGGTGGTGGTGGAGAGGTAGCATTGGTCGAGCCAGAGGGCGTTGCAGCAGCGTGGGTAGCGGGTGAAGTATCTTTTCACTACGATGCCGGGGGTGTTGGCCAGGGTGGTTTGGATTAGAGAGAGTGGAGTGGGGAGCGTAGAGGGGGTTTGTTTGGGGCTTAGAGGTGATGTGGGAGGTTCTTCGGCTTCGGAATCGCTTGTGTCGGCCCATGGTGTTGGGGGTCGATCGGTTAATGGAGTCTTAGGACGGTCGCTTCGAGGGGTGTGAGAATTGGAGCAAACACTTTGTAGATCGGTGTCGGTGTCTTCACCGCCATCATCGCTGCCTTGATCGGTGTCTGACTCGTCATCGTCATGCAGGACAGGCGGATGTGCAACAAGCAATCTTGGGGCTCTTCGAATACCAGGGAGTGATTTTCGGCGGCCACTGGCAGTTGTTTGTTGTGTTGGCGTCCGGATGTTATGAGGGGAGAAAATGACTGCAGGTATATAGCTAGGTCTGCGGTTGGGCGGAGGTGCCGGACGAAGCTCCTGAATGGGTATCACAATCTCCTGGGACGGAATATTAGGTGCATTGCGAGAAGGTCCATTGTTCCACAGGGCCGGAGTCTCGAGCAGGGAGTCTTGTCTGCCGACTTTATGTTTGCGAGCTCCTGTGATTGGACGCGGCGATGAGGTGCTCGTACTGTGTGACTGACCCATTTCGGCAGATGAACTTGTTCTGAACATTCGATCCAAGCGCGTCCGCCTGCACTTAAGTGTTTGTCACCCCTCACGCTGCAATTGCGGGGGCGAATCATGATGATGGTGCTTCCAGTGCCCATCTCCAATGGTATGGCCAAGTTTGGTCATTCCCCGAGAAGACTCCATTCTGTCGGGTCTGAAGGAGGAAGTCCAGTACGCTCCATGCCAGATAGTATGACGATCGTGGGCTCGAGACCCAATCTATAGCGAGGCCGCAGCTTCGATCGCTCCCGCCCCCTTGAAAGCCCTCGAGCTTGTTATTTCCACAGAGACGGGGTACTTCCATTCCATGAATTTGGCCCAGCCTGAGATTTTGAGGGTTAGCATTGCAACCGTGTGACATGGGTAGTATTGTGATGGGGTGAAAGTGATTGTCAGGTAGCATCTCGAGAAAGAGAAAGTGTATACATACTCCAATACGCGCACTTCCTACCAAAGTATTTGCCCAGGTACGGCACAAGAACCATAGTCAAGAGCAGCTCCAGCTGCTGCAAGCTCTCGCGCCACTCCCGCTCTGCATCGCTGTATTCGTCGTCGTCACTTGGCGACTCGGAGGTGCTGCTGCCGGCGGAGGAGGAGGGGAGGGAGTCGACTGGCTCGATGTCCTCCTCGATGGGAGTCTGGATGTCGGCGTAGCTGGACAAGTCCATGGCTGAGTAATACAATGGCGGAGCGGACAGTGAGGGAGGTGTGAGTATGTGTGCCGCCGTAGCAGCCGGAAAGAAATTGAAGTAATTATGTTTATGGTCTTGGGCTGTATACAGATCTCCCCATTCGAAGCTCATCCTCATCCAGACAATGCGCGGCGGAAGCAGCCTCGGAGCCGACCCGTGCTCGGAGTTAATCGGACAAAGTGAAATCTGACCGCCGGTGAACCTCAGGCCGAAACGTCCAGAAATCGGATGCCGTCGCGGGGCAGGCCAGGCGAGCCAGCGGAGTCACATCTGGATTATTGTTGCTGCGACTGCACTTTCATTTCACACACCCAATAACATGGCGGACGAAGATCTGCAGTTGAAGCCGCGAAAGAGCGTGGCTTTTGCCGACGGCCAGACCATCGTCGATGGTGACGGCCAGGTCACCTCCTCCAACATGACCGAAGCCGGCGAAAAAGATTCCGCTGAATCGCACGGCAAGAGCGAAGGCGACCAAGCCGTGGACGAAGTGACTCAGATGTTCGAGGGGCTGGCCAAGAAGAAGAAATCCAAGAAGCCCAAGAAGACGGATGACGGCGAGGAAGGGGGCGAGGAGAAGGTCGCAGACGACGGCGAAGTCGACCTCAGTGCGCTCAAGAAAAAGAAGAAGAAGAAGGCGAAGAGTGCAGAGGACGACTTTGAGGCCAAACTGGCCGAGGCGGGCGCCACCGGTGACGATGCTGCTGCCCCCTCTGAAGACAAAGAAAATGCCGCACCGACTGGCGTACAGGAGGGTGACCTTGTCAAGGGAACGGGCATCTGGGCCCACGACGAGCAGAAACCCATCAACTACGAATCCCTGCTCTCGCGCTTCTTCGCGCTGCTCCACGACAGCCATCCCGACCTGGCCAGCAGCGGCGGCAAGAGCTACAAGATCCCACCGCCGCAGTGTCTGCGAGAAGGCAACAAGAAGACCATTTTCGCCAACATTGCCGAGATCTGCAAGCGTATGAAGCGTACGGACGAGCACGTCACGCAGTTCCTGTTCGCTGAATTGGGTACTTCGGGTTCCGTGGACGGCTCGCGACGACTGGTCATCAAGGGTCGTTTCCAGCAGAAGCAGATTGAGAACGTGCTGAGAAGATATATCGGTAAGTCATTGCCCGTCATTGCCCCAACACCCATCTAGCCTCTCGATGGACACACGCGTACGCACAAGGGCAAGGACCAGACAAAGCTGACACATAAATAGTGGAATACGTCACGTGCAAGACCTGCCGTAGCCCTGACACCGAGCTGAACAAGGGCGAGAACCGTCTCTACTTCGTGACGTGCAACTCGTGCGGCTCCAGGCGATCTGTCACCGCCATCAAGACCGGTTTCTCCGCCCAGGTTGGCAAGAGAAAGAGACAGCAAGCTTAGACGCCTGTTTAAGCTTATGGGTCTATTCCGAGCGATTGTGGGGAAAAGTGACCAAAGGCAGCAGAAGCTGCGCCCGCTGCCGCTCACTCATCTCCTGGGAAGTGGGAAAGGCGGTGGTAGAAAGGTTCCGAGTATCGCTACACAGCAGAGAGAAAACAGGAGAGAACAATGGGTTAGTGTGGCGTTTCGGCGTCCGCGAGGGCTCTTGATGATAGCGTAGATGGTCATGGTGGTATGTACGAGCACAAAAAAGCATATGAGCCTCCAACAGAACACTTTTGCCGCTTTGGCCTTTCTTTCTCTGCCCTAGTGTCACTGGGGTTACGAACGTTCAACCTCTCTGTTCACTCACATACACGCTATGGCTTGTGGGATATTGTCTTACTGTCGAGGTATGTAGTAGCTTGTTGGCGGCTATAGGCTACCTCCTTCCTCTATTACTCTGTATAACTGGTGGAGATGCTGATGCACCTCATCCAGATACCTTACGCTAATTCCTTAGCAAAGAGGGCGAGAAGGCCGAATAAGCTTACCAAGAGTTGTGTTTCCATGCCCTCGCCTCGTGCGACAGTCAAAAGAGGTAAGGATGGGCAGAGACTCTCGCGTGAAGAGAAGCTGGTCGTAACGTTTGTGTTTGTGTCGGGCACAAACTCGAAAGAGCACACAGCCGCAGTGACTGTTGATCAGGAGAGATCAAGACTGAGAGTGGCCCCGAAATACTCTATACCTCCTTTGGAAAAGAGTCACGTTTTTGTCGACCTTCTAGAAAGCGCTATCTACCTACCGGTCCCAAAAGAAAAGGTCGGCCTTAAGTAAGAAACCCACAGACGCACAATTCCCCACCGAAAGATAAAATGACGACGCAAACCAAACCCCTCTGCAAAGTCCCCATCTTCCGCCGCGACCCAGTACCCCCAACCCGACTCCTCTCGATCCTAGACACCGAATCGCAGAACCTCCACCACCAAGACCTGCACCTCCACCACCGCGGCTGCTGCGGCCGAGTGGACTTATGTACGCTCTACATCCCCCTGGACCCCTGTAGCGAGGTACGAAGACAAGAAGCGCAGGAGAGACAAGCTACGTCCGGCGCAGAGGC
Source organism: Hortaea werneckii (assembly GCA_037044905.1). NCBI lineage: Eukaryota > Fungi > Ascomycota > Dothideomycetes > Mycosphaerellales > Teratosphaeriaceae > Hortaea > Hortaea werneckii. Next base: position 34,916 of record JBAOKB010000042.1, on the reverse strand, counting down.
GATGGACATTGAGCAGTACGATGCGGGGAAGTGGAGGGGAAGGGGGGAGGAAGGGGGAGCGCCGGATGTAGTCATCACACTCCCGTCTAGGATCACGTTGAACTTGCTCCCGAGGGAGGATCCGGGGTACAAGTTTATCACGGCCACGGGGGTGTTGGTTGATCCTGAGAGGCCGGGTCCTAGTCCCAAGAACCGTCAGGATGGAGGTAAGGGTGAGGGATCCGGTGGGAGAAAGGATTTGGTGGTTGATCAGGTTCTTGAGCTTGAGCTTAGTCTTGTGAGTGGACAGCTGGTCGGGAGTACTGATGTTTATTGCTCTGTTTGCTCGGCGTGGATGGATCAGTTTTTGGGCTTGGTGCCGGGGTGTTGTTAGACTGGGAGGTGGTTGTCAGAGCAAGTGCGGAAGGAGCAGCATAAGGGGTAATATTAATGATGCGATTGGGGTTGAGGGGCTCCTATGAGAAGAGATCATCTCCGTAATCCAGAAATCATTTTAGAGCACTGTATGGTCATATGGGGGAAGATCAAGGTGTTTGTCCTCTGCAAGAAGTCCCAGCTAAGCTCAAACGTGACTATGTCGTCCCGTCCGCTTACACTACGGCTATATGTGCCTGAAGTGGCGTACCAGATTACATTGAAGGCCGGTTTTGTTGGAGAGCAGTACCAGATCCTTCTTCGTTCGTAAAGTCTCCCAATACCAAAGCACATGAACGGATAAGTGGGTGGGAAATAAAGGTGCAAAAATCATCTCTGAGCCGACTGCGGTGTTGCAAACGACATAGCGGCCGTTATGGCTGCAGTATCGTAGGTGTTACATGGACCCCGCCGGGATGCAAGGCATAATACCTCTTACGAGGATAACGGTAAGCGAGTAGTTAGTACGCACAGCTCGAGAAGAAGACTTTAGCCACTAGAACAGACGACATGAAGAACCCATACTAGTTCGGCGGTTATGGAAGAGGAATTCAAATGATCGCGGTCTCTGGACGCTACATCTGCTACGAGCACTGGGATGCAGATCGTCCATCGAGATGGATATTGGACCTCGCTCAAATTGGTAGAGCTGCGATGTAACGAAGGCTTGACGCTGCATATTATGGCTCTAGAAATCATTTTGCTTTCAGAGATGGTCTCTCGGCTTCGCATAGACGCAGTAGCATTGCGACAATGCACGAGGCATAAGGGTCAATATCGCTGCACCGGATATCACTCTCTTGGAAGGGATGGACGCTTAGCTCCGATAGATGCAATTGCACTGCGGCAACATAAGAGATATGAAGGTAAATATCGCAGTAGGGAAAGACTTCCGACCGTGGACAGACACAGTAGCACTGCAATCCAACCAGGGACCTACACTCGATTTTGTTGCACCGCACCCCAATCGTTAAAGATGAACTTCAAGACTCAGACATCTGCGGTAACACTACAACGGTGTAAGGGGCGTCATGATCCAGTGGTTTGCACCATAACTTGGGACCTTGCTGGACACTCAACTTCCTAGGGCATGAAGACTAGGAGCTTTGTGGAACTGGATGTCGTCGGAACTTGTGGGCATCTGACCACCGCTTGAGGGTGGCTGAAGATGATGAGCATCATTCATCCTCCACCATCCATCCAACCTCATCCTCAACCTTCAATCTTCAATCTTCATATGCCAAGGTCGGTTCCTGCCCGGTAAGACCAAAAGCTTGGCACGGCCGCGGGTCGAATTTCCGTCGCCGAGATGGGGCTCATTCTATGGTCCAAATTATTTCCCAGACACCCTATCTTGACCCCATGGCGCCGGCCCCAAAAAACCTTCGCTGGCCTTTCCTGTCTCCCCCTGTGGATGACATGTGCCAATCAGTAGTAGTAGACACAGCATCTTATCATCAAATGGCAAGTCGTGCGGAACCCTCTCTCTTCACACGTCCAGTCTCATAAATCTCACCGCCACACAAAAGTTTCTGGAGTCGCTGATTCATACTGATTGATTGGCGTGATACTCACAATGCCAAATAACCTCTTGTTCGTCAACGGGCGATTCTATGCAGACGAGCATAGTGACCACTTCGCTAAATGTATGCTCGTTGTGGACGGCTTCATAGCATACATTGGCGACGACATCCAGCACGCAAGGGCCTTCGCAGCAGAGAACAGCGCCACCATCCACGATCTTGACGGAAAGTATGTCCTGCCGGGGTTCATTGACGGCCATGCGCATACGCTTCTGCTCGGCCAAAAGCTTCAGAAGCTGGATCTAGAGCATTGCAAGAATGTGGGAGACGTACGGTCCGCTATACAAGCCTACGCCCAAACGCATCCGGATATACCCCGTATCATGTGTAGCGGCTGGATGGAACACATGACGGAGGGGAATGTAACAGCCGGTATGCTTGATGACTTAGATCCCAGACCGATTTTCATCGATTCGAGAGACCTCCATTCGAGTTGGTGTAATACGCCTGCGATGAAGGAAATGGAGGTCTATTCACTGCCGGATCCCGTTGGCGGTAAGATCTATCGCGATGCCCATGGTGTCCCGAATGGGCTCTTCAGCGAGGCAGCTTGTGTATTCCTGGTCTGGCCACACCTTGCCAAAGTAGCATCGCCACGGGATCGGACTGAGGCAGTTCGTCGAGCTATACATGACTTGAATGCGTCTGGCTGTACTGGACTTATCGACATGGCCATGGACGAGATCTCCTGGGAGGCTCTGCAGCAGCTACGTCAGGAAGAAGGAGGTCAGCTTCCTGTCCACGTCGCAGCGCATTGGTTCATCAAACCTACAGATTCCACCCCTGATGACCTTGCCCAAGTCGAAAAAGCTATTGAATTGCAAAAGGAGTTCAATCAGGATACATCTCCAGACTTATGGATCACTGGGATTAAGTTGATGTGTGACGGCGTTATAGACTCGTGCACCGCCGCTCTCCTCGAACCATACACCACTGGACATGACTCCGCGCCTGTCATCTGGTCACACGATGCCCTTGGCGCGGTGGTTCAAAAAGCAGATCGTGCCGGTCTGCAATGTGCATTACATGCCATTGGCGACGGTGCCGTGAAGCTGGCGATAGACTCGCTCTCCAAATTCGGCACACCAGGTCATCGCCATCGCATAGAGCATCTTGAGCTGACCAGTCCAGGGGACGGCGCCCGATTGGCAGCAGCAGGCATCACTGCCTCCGTTCAACCCGCACATGCCGACCCCTCACTCTTAAAAGAATGGCCCAAACTCCTCGGCGAAGATCGTTGCAAGAGAGCATTCGCATATCGCGAGTTCCTGGACGCAGGCGCCAACCTTGCCATTGGCTCAGATACGCCCACGGCGCCGCATCGCACGTTGCAAAATCTGTATGTTGCGACGACGAGAAGATCGCTCCGCGAGCCGGAGAATACCCTAACTGTCAATCCAGACTTCGCTTTGTCGCTTAGCCAAGCGGTATCAAGTGCGACCTATGGAAGTGCGGTCTCATGTTTTGCAGAGTCGTGGGCCGGCAGTCTCGCCGTGTCCAAGAAGGCGAATTTTGTGGTGACGAAAATGGAGTGGGACCCCTTATCACTTGTCCGCGCACAAGTGTGTGAGACGTGGTTTGGAGGACGGAAAGTATTTTCTGTTTGAAGCATCATTGCATACTTGGAGGAAATGCTTACCCCCGCCCCGAAAATTGGGAGCGAAAGGGCGGAGAGTGAAGGGAAAACGAAGGCAGGAGAGGCAGAGGGAGCGGTTGAAGCTGGAAAGTAAGGGGAGTGTGGGGGAAAAAAAGGACAATTCACTCGACTGAGCCAGACAATGCGAGCAGGTGCAGCTATGGTTCTACATAGCCAACACCGTCTGGTCAGAAGAGGAATTGACCGCACGTGTCAAGCCCTGGAACTGTTGATCCCAAGCGTGCAATCTCTCCTGAACAAAGGAATGTATACCAATCGGCGCTCCAATCCGCTCACGGCACACATTGCTTGTTCAGAACTGGCCGGGCAAGGTAAACAAGACTGAGTTCTGATTCTCCGCAGTAAACACTGTCCGGCCAGGAGAGGAGTCGAACCTGCATGTGGGAAATCCTGACCTTTGCACTAGACCAAGCATGCGACGCCGAACCTCTGAGATTAAATGGTGGGACAGCGAATGGAATTATATTTGCAAAATAAAAGTGGGGGTGGCGAATGTGAAGTGAAGTTCAGCACACTTGGTGGGTGGCGGGAGGCGGGAGGCGGGAGGGAGCGCGCACGTGCTCACTGCAATTAGTTGGGCTTTTCGAAGGCACCAGTCCTTCACTTCTACATGAACAGAAATCACGTTGACTGAGCTGATTTGACGAAGCCTTCTCGCTCGACTCGTTGACAATCCCCGGCAACAAGACACCATGGAGGTAAGGATATGCTCGCATATTGCCATTCGTCATCCGCTAAACAGAACCATAGGGTAGGAAGCGATCACGCTCGAGCAGCGATCCCAAGGAGAACAAGCGCGCTCGCCGGGACGATAGCGGTCCCCAGGCTTCTTTCGATCTGCCCCTGCGAATCTCGCAGAAGACTACGGCCGATAATGGCCAGTCAAATACCATTACAGCGGCCAATGAAGGCGCTAAAGAGATGGGGAGCGGAGATGACGCTCGCCCGGGTCCCAGCAATATGGTGACCCTTGAGCTGCCTTTGCGGCCACATACGACGGGCAATGAAAGCCCTGAAGAACACGAGAGTCGAAGCGAAGCCAGCGGTAGCGATGATGAAAGTACCGTCCAAGAGCCCAGCCTCGAGGAGGCTGTATTCAGTACAGCCCAAATGTCGAACCCGGGGAAAGCCAGCCTCGCCGCGAAATTCCAATTTCTGGATAAGATACGCACTCGCCTGGGCAGGGATATTGACGAGCTGCTCCTCAAACGCATCCAACCAGCGGAAAAGGTTGGCCGGGACGAGTGGCAGAGTAAAGAGCCCATCCACTGGAAAAAGGGCCTTCTCAAGGCTATCGCCAAGCTAGTATGGTACCAGGTCACCATCCAGGAGATCAATACTTGGCTGAGCGCCACGGTGGACGCCCGGCAGCAGCGGGAGGGGAGATCTGGGCCTGGAAATGCGGCTGTACGGGAGAAGGAGGTATACAAGGTCATCAACGACGTCAAAGCCATGGGTCGGCCAATTGCCCAGGTCAGTGGCGAGGAATATGACGAGGAGGACGAATTCGAGGGATTCGGCGGAGGATACGATGATGATTGAATGTAAATTAGCATTTCTACAAGCGGATATCTCATTGGCGCCCTTGCAACTCCCGCCAGGACTTGACCAGAACCCTCCTAACATCGGGACTGGTCTTCTCAAACTCAGGCCTTGCATCCTCCAGCACCTGTTGCGTAGTCACCAAAGTTCCCATTTTGATTACCCCCTGATCACCACCCTCAGACCTCGTACGGCGCGTCCACTTCCTGATATCCTTCTCAATGCCTTCATAGGTATAGCCCACGAGGCCATAATAACCAGCCGTAGGCTTAAAGGCCAGACCAGCTATGCCCATGCCCAGGCCTTTACAGAAACCTGCCGCCTTATTCCCACCCCCTTTTGCCTTTGCCACCTCGGCATAGGGTTGTGTGAAGACGCCCGTTAGGCCGTCGTAGAGCCCCCATCCAAAGGCCTTTCCGGCCGAAATTGCTCCTGATCGAGTGTCTGTTATGTGGTCGGGGGTTCTGTAAGTCGGATCTTTGTATAAAGCAGGGAGATTGTCGAAGCCGCGGGCCACGTTGAGTGTCACGAGGAATGGCAAACGGACAGCGCCCAAGGTCACGTAGCCAACAGTCTTGCCGACGCCGACGGAGGCAGCGGAAGCATAGCGATAGGATCGCTGCTTCTCCTTGCCATGATCGGTGGCTTGGGCTTGATGATCTGAAGCGGTAATGGCGTCGGGATACGAAGACGACGGGGCTTGTTTAGAAACTTCTGTAGGCATCGATGCAAAGCCCTTTGCAACACTGCCGAAAGCCTGTGCACATGCAGCTAATACGCCCGTCAAAGGCTCGACCGGCCGGTAGAAATGGTATTCCTCGCCATTTTGGCTGCGCTGGAGGAGCAAGGGAGATGCTTGCTCGTCTACTGAAACGCCGCAAGAACCGGGTATGGGTGTAAGCTGTGTGTGCGAGATTTCACCCGCATCAATGAGTGTAGTTGCTGCGAACGCACTCAGCGGGTATTCTACTAGATGGCCCTCATCAAGACTGCCAGAGCGGCAGAGGAGTGTGGCTTTTCTGCTCGGTTCCAGAACGCAAGGTAGCTCGGTCAAGACATTTATCGGTTGACCGTCCGCGTCCGGGTCAATCTGGGTGTAATCTCTAATGTCCTCGTCTGATCGTCTTATCGAAGGTCCTCCGACAGAAGAATAAGCTGGCGGGCGTGATATGGCTACGTCGGTACCCGAAGCATGTGCATCTCCTCTAGAAACATCGAGCTCGCTTGTGGTATGTCGATTGCGCATCATCTTGTAAGTGTATGCTGTAGTCTATCACCCAAAGTCCATACAGCATGGACAGCACGGGGGCTTTATTAGCCATCGCAAATACTGTAGCGCTAACGTGACCCTTCTGCTTCGCCTCAGTCTCTATAGTCTACATAGCCTTCCTCGCCTTCGCTCAAGGTTTTACGATATACGAGGCGAGCATAATGTCATGCCCCACAGCCAAGATTGCATACGCGAGCGGTATACCCAAAGCCGAATCCTAGAGTTTCCGTGTCGGCCGTAACGTATTTTACGCATTGCACCACATTATTATTGTGTAGGACTTTTGAGACGAACAGGTTTGTCTATGGTAGCAATAATTGATATTGCAGAACGGTGTCCTCTGCGGAGATTCGGAGAGGACAGCGAAGGGAGGGGTCCTTCGTAGCCGCTATTTCTTAAATTTACTCCCTGTCTTAAGATGTCTTTTGTGATTTGTTCCTTTCTTCGACAAATGGGACATGATCCCAGTATACCTGACTTTCTTTTTCCAAACATGAGTCTATTATGGCGGAGAGGCGTAGTAAGACGCCTCTCCTATTACAATGTTATACGATTGTTAAACCGAGAAAGTGCAGATAAAGGGCCTTTTCAAATTCTGTTTTAGCCTCTCTCGCATATTACTCTGTCCGCCTGTCCGATATATAGGATATGGTTGATGCGATGAGGAACAATGCAAGCGCACGAATTCATTTCTCTCGCTTCAAATGCAGGAGATGCGCGACGGTCTCGGAAACATCATACAACGAAGAAAGACTTCTTCCTTAATCGAATGTCATCTTTTTCCCAGCTCCGGCAACAATAGCACCGCTACTCCTCGGCGCACTCGCCAAAGCCTTACCCGGAGCGATAGTCCTCGCATCGATCTTCTCATGACGCTTCCTCCTCTCCTCTCGTCGCTGATCAGCATCGCCTGATCTCCTCTGAGGCTTGCCTTGGGGCTTGCTATCCTCTGCACCAGCGGCAGCAAAGTCTTCAACGCCGTCGTGACCCGCCTGTTGATGGGCACGCTTGTCACGTCTATCGTGGCCTGGCTGGCTGTTGTCTGCCTTGCCAAAGCGCTTCTTGTAGCGCGTTTGAGAGTCCTCAGCGAACTCGCAGCGCATTTCACGGCCGTGAAGACGATTGATATGCTTCTTGTGTTTCTTGATCCCCTTGCCCTTCTTCTTCTTGCTGCTAGATTCCTCGTCTCCATCGCTCTCGTCGGCCTGCGCAGCGGCCGTCTCGTCATCAACCTCCTCCCCGTCTTCATTCAACCTCCGGTAGACGAACCCCCGGACAGCCGCCTGGGCCGCCTCGACGTCTTGGAAGCGCACCCATGCAAAGCCCTTGCACTTCCCGCTGTCCTCGAAAGTAGCCATGTGAATGTCCTCCACCAGACCAGCCTGACTGAAGTGCTCGGCCAGGTCATCCTTGGTGACATCGAAGCCCAAGTTACCCACGAAGATCCTGTTCGTGGCTTCCTTGACACCGTTCCCAGACGCAACCTTCTCTACCATCTCTGCACCCGTCTTGGGCTTGTCCGGCCGGCCCTCGAAAGACTTCGCATTCTTAATCAGCACTCGCCTCCCGACCAACAGCTTCTCGCTCAGCCCGAGAGCTTTCTGCTGAATAGCCGGTGTGCTGAAATCGACGTACGCGAAGCCCTTGTTATGCGCCTTGATCGGGCCATCATTGGGCTTCGCGTGTGGAGCTGGCATATGAATACGGGTAATCTCGCGGTCCCAGATCTGTCCTTGGTCTTTGAAGAACTGACGTAGCGAGTCGCGGGTGACAGACCATGGGAGGTTGCCGATCCAGATGCCATGGTCGCCCTTCTTGTTCGCTGGCGCGGCGGCCTTGCTAGGTTCCATCGCGGCTTCATGTTCGGCGATCTCTTCTGGTTTGTACTCGTGAGTTTTGGTGACCTGGGATTCCTGCTGTGAAGCTTTGTCGGCGGCCTTGTTCGCTTTCCAGTCGGCCTTTGCTGCTTTCTTCTCTTCCTTCTGTCGTTTCTTTTCCGCTCTCAGGGCCTTCTTGCTGGGTGGCTCGGGCAATGAGACGTCGACCTCGAGCTTTTCATCGTCGGGGATTTCGTCTCGGTTGAATTTGCGCTTCTTGCCTTCTGGCTCGGGAGAAGTGGAAGGAGAGCTGGACGCTTCTACTTTGCGTTTCGACATGATTTTTGCTGTAATCCGTCACCAAGATCGTAGTGCAGGCCAATGTGTACCGTACTAAAGTACTGAATATTGGATCGAAAAAGCCAGCGATGATTTTCATGTGAAGAGTTGCCGGTCCGCGTACAGTAGTGGCTACGGCAACATCGGCCCGCTGGAAGCTTCACGCGCGTGGATGCGTCTGGGGGCGGAAAGTGTTCAAGTCGTCCGTGGTTCCACCATCTACACGCCCATAAGTCGATACATCCATACAATACCTGACCGCGATCACACGAACAACAGCCGCTTGAAAGGCGTCACATTGCATCTAACACTGGCGCATGAGCGATCGCTTCCTGGCAGTTGACTGACGACCGGCGGCTTCGCGGATTCAATCGTAACTGGGACCATCATGTCGAGCGCGTCCTCGCCCATCCCACCACCTTCTTCGCACCCCACTGTTGGCGGCAAGTCAATCGAGACATTACAGCAAACACATCAGAAAGGGCCTTACAAGTCATGGCGCAAGAAATACCGCAAGATGCGCTCCCACTTCGACGGCGTGTTGGAGGACAATAAACGACTCTTCCGAGAGGAGCACAAGCTTGAAGTCACGGCCAAGCGGCTACGAGAGGAGCTTGAGTACGTCAATACAATGCATCACTAGATGTGGGATCGTTGATCGCAACTGACGCGTGATGCTACAGTGGACTGCTTGAATTATGCCTCGACTTGAATGAGAACCCCAGCATCCCCCCCGAACTGAGATTCAATGTCCGCCCTCCACCCCGGCACCAACCACCTCTCCCCATCGATTCCGACATCACTCCCGAAGCCGCCAATGCCATGATCGCCGAATACCGCGAAGCCGTGTCACTTGGCCGCATTCCCCCCTTAGATCTACATGTAGTACGTGAACAGATTGAGCAACGCCTAGCAGCGCAAGGCGTCGAAGAGCTTGACCACCTACAAGCGCATATCCCGCATCCTGTACCAAATCCCGACCAGCCCTTCCCAGATGACATGCGGCAAGTGGGAGATGATCCGCCGCCGAGCTATCTCGCCGCCGCACAAGAAGACGACTATCTCCTTCGATTGGACGCGAAGTTCGGCATGGACCAGTACGGCCTCCCCTTATCCCGCGCGGCAGGCGATTCCAGCAGACTGGCCGAGGAAGAGAAGCAATTTGCGGAGATGACCCCGCGCGAGCAAGATCGCATCACCGAGTTACAGAACCCCCAGTCCCAGCACAACTGGCTGAAGGCGCACGGGAAGAACACTGTAACTGCCGACGACGGAGGGGACACCGACTCCATCGCGGGAGCGGAGACCCAATCTGCTAGCAAGCCGCGCAAGAGAGGAGGCAAGGGCAACCTAGCCAAGCAGCTCGGCGACAGGGCGTTAGAGCGAGCGCGGGAAGGTTTCAGCCCCAGCAGTACCGGCTTTGTGGATGAGGACGAACTGTCGTTCCTAGAGGAGGGCCCGAGCAGTTCTCGTAAGCGAGGTAGAGACCCCGATGGGACGTACAGAGTGAAAGGTGGGAGGGGAGGGGGTGGAAGAGGGAAACGAAAGAGGACGAGTGCTGAAGGTGAGGGGTCTGGTGGTGGGAAGAAGGCGAGGACTGAGGCTGCGGCTGCTGAGCTGTGATTCAAATTGGAAGCGACGAGATGATGTACGATTTGATTTTGTTTTCTCTCTCACTAGCGCTGCTGCGCATTAAGGGCCATGTAGAGCCATCCTGTATCACAGCGTCTTAGCCGGTCCACTTCGGACTTATTAGCTGACACTTCTGACTCAACTAGAATAGTTGACGGATAGAAATACGCTTCCAGGAATCACACGACGCTTACGAGGCTCCTTATCAACATCAGGTATTGTACACCAACATCTCCATCGCGCTGGGATTGGCACTTGCACATCAAACTCTATGCATTGGAAAATAAATGTAGGTCTGGCTGTAGACCTGGAGAACGCTATTGCGCCTCCCGAAAGTACCTACTTAACTCAAGTGTCTGACCATCATCCTCGTCAATATTCACGGTCTTCAAAATCGGCTAGTTCTCGAGGGCTATCCGATTACTCCGGGAAGGAGGCAAGTTTAGGGCTTTGAAGATCTGGCGATCAGATGTCTTACGACAGACCGATACATGGAGCATGGCTTGCTCCTGTCCTACTTGGAGGCTGAAAGACGGTCGAAAGACTACAATTGGGCAACATGAAAGCAGGGCAGGATGATGGCTTGAACACGAAAGAGGGCTGATCACTGTGCGTACGATCCTTCCCCGCAAGAACGAGAGACAGTACAGTCTTGCCCAAGGACAATGCTGTTGCTTTCCTTCCAAATGGACTTCCAGGAACAAAGATTTTTCGTGCATAACATCATTCGATCCCTTCCTCCCTCGATCCATTCACTGGCCAGCCTGTGAAGGCCTCCTCAATGTTTATAATCAAGCCCACAGTTCCTGTAATCCCCTTTATCGTACTGCACGTACGAAAAGTCGTCGAACTTGGTGACGAGCAACGCGCCGGTCAGATCGGCCAGCCCGAGCTTGTCAAGAAGAGAGCCGAGAAGACCACCAGCTTCAATCGCATCCAAGTCGAGTTGGGAAGCGAAACGGACCACCGACGACGGCCCAAGTCTACCGGGGTTGATCACCGCTGGCACGACTGGAGAGAGGACTCCTGAGGGGGCAAAACGGAAAGATTGACTGCCCACATCACGATTCTTGACGTTATTGTGGCCAGTCAAAGTCAGCGTGCAGGGGACATTGACCCCCGCCGCATTCTCACTGGTCCGCAGTTGGCAGCCAAAATAGAGCTTTCGGGGCTGAAAGCAGAGTCCTGTAGTCGCAGCGCTTGCCACGTCCCCAGCGCTTGCCAGATTCCCCGCTAGCAGGAAGGCGGCGAAGTTCGGCGGAGTCTGCGGTTTGAGTCCGGCAACTGTGACTTCGGAGTTCGTGCTCAGCAACGTGTTGTTGTACAAGACACCTTGGTCCTGAGTAATTTGTCCTTGGAGGCCTGGTATGAAGACAGGTAACGTCTGTCCCAGGTCATCGTACTTTGTCTTGTCAGCATGGTCTTCTGATGTCCCGTACTTCGTTGCTCACCTCATCTGTAACAAGGACATTGTACTTTGGAGAGTTTGTCCGTCGTTCAAGATTTGGTTCGGCTTCTGCGAGGCAGACAAGGGCAAGCGCGAGCCAAGCATTGCCGAGGATCATTTTGAACATTTTGATCAAGGTCTTTCAACTTGGAAAGATGGTTGTGAGCCGCTTGATTGGGGTTGAGTGATTAGAGCATCGAGGGAGCGAAACATCGGGCCCTTTTATATTGGGATCTTGTGAGAGACACCATCTTTCGATGCTTCAGCTGTGGCGTCCCCTAGGTCATGCCGTACTCTACGAGCTTTCATCCACATCAACAAAATGTTAGCAAATCGAAATGGTGGTGATGCAGGAGGCGCATATTGCGCTGCCTGCTTTTAGCAAAACTTGGAGGAAGGTGGTACAAGAAGATCAGCCTCCATCGACGAGCAGCAAGTCAGCCAGAGCTCCCCTTGATGCGTGGAGGGCTTTAATGGTCGAGATCGAAGCTTGGCGGATTGATTCCTTCCTCAAACCAGCCTGGATGCATCACAGCTTCAAATCAATGAGCAAATTGGGTGACACTTCGTAGTGTATGACTTCAGATCTTCAGATCAGTGGCGCCAGAGGAACTTGCACGACCCGCTTCTCTCATTCGCCCTCTCACGAGATCGAGCAATGCCCTTAAAGCTTTGCGTGGCTTTTGGCAAGGACGGCGGCAAATAGTCTCGATTTCTTCGAGCGTTTTGCATCTCGTTGTAAAAACCCATCAAACGTAGTTGAATAGCGACGATTGAAGCGTCAAGCACAGAGCCCGACCGTAGCTACAGGAGACGCAGAAAGGCCTATAGCAAGGCTTCATTGCTCGTAGAAAAGTTTTGGCTGCCAGAAGGGGATGTGATTGAGGTTAGATAATTATGGGGTCCCAAAGAAACTGATATTGGCAAATTTCCTAGGTGTCAGAAAGGTTACAATCCTACTTTCATCAATAGAATCTCAAGAGCTTGGCGGGTGTTGGGGGGAAGCGTTGCTTTGCGGATTGTCATCGTTTTCCATGCCGTAGCTTCGCAACTGAGCTTCGCTGAGTTGATCTTGTGTGGCCTGCAGAGATGAAGTCGACCTGTGGACGATGTGTCTTCACAATAATATGCAAAAGGCCAGGTCGTCTCAGAGGTCCCGCGTATGGAAGCCGAAGCCTGCGCTCTTGGAACTCTGGCAGTACTTCTTATCAGTTCCATGTCCCTTCTTTTCTCGTTGAAGCAGCTAGTCAAAGGTTGAACTTAGACTACGCAACTCTCCAGCAGGTCCAGGCCCTGCGAAAGAAGCAGAAGTCCGCTATCTTTCTCTGTCATGCTAGTGTACGATCTTGCGTCTCGCTCTAGCCAGAATTACTGGCCTTGGACAGCAAATCCTTGGGCAGAGCGACAACGTGTTGCTGCAACGTATTTTCTGAGTCAATTAATGTTCTTTCCAAAAGCAGACAGAAAAGAGGTATGATTTACTTTTGAGACTCAAGCTACCAAGGTTGTGATGGAACTGGAGAGCTATCATTTGAATTTCTAATTCCGAACCAGACAAACCTGACTTTCTCAATGCCTTGACCGGTCAGATGTGTTGGTGGTTTCAACAAAGTCTAGACAGTAAACTGATTCGCAAGCCGATTGACCGAGCCCTCGGCCCTAACTAGAATGGAAATCGTAGGTGGCGATATACGTCCGCGGGAGGATTCGAAGGATTGAGTCATTTTTGGTCGCTTTCTTTGGCACCGCGGAGCATGTGTAGTCCGTACAAAGTAAAGAACCAAGCTCATCTAAGCACTTTTGGTCGTGCCTACTCTCCACAGTTCCACTCTCTATCTTTTGCATACTGGCTTTGCAGTTTCAGCATTTCATCATGAAGCCAATCACCTCTAATCTCCTCATCCTCGCTGCAGCCACGGCCTCAGTTAGTGGTTTCAAGACACCCTTGCAAGGTATCGCTGATGCCGCGCAGTCGCCTTTCGCTGGAAAACGCGAGAAACCCTTGACCATCAGCGTTCAAGATGATGTCCGGGTCAGCCACCGAGCTGAGTTGGCAGAAGCATATTTGAGTATTCGGGCTTGCGATACCGATGCGGACAAGGCAAATGAGAACGGTGAACACTTCCTCAACAGTCTGAAGAACGTTTTCACCGATGCGGGTCTTAACACCACCGTCACCTCTCCCACCACGGTGAAGAAATCGTTGGACGATGATTACGATGAATACGAACTCCGGCCTCGCCGTATGCGTGGCGGCAAGAACAAGCACGCCGACGCTGAAGAAGATGAGGATGAGAAGCAATGCGCAAGCTCCTCTATTATGGTCATCGTGCATGACTTGGATCTTCTCTCTACACTAAACGCCAGCCTCACCTCTGACGCGGGTGCACATGCGCGGATCGACTATATCGATTGGCAGCTCAGTGAGGCCACCAAGGCAGCCCAGAAGTCGGAGCTGCGTCGCAAGGCTTTGAATACAATGCTAGAGACTGGCAAAGACTATGCTGCTGCCTTTGGCGTTAGTGAATTCACTCCTACAGAATTCGAGGAAGAATATAGCTTCGATAATGTTCGCCGTCCGGACGGACATCGCGGTCGATACCGATTCTTCGACATGGACGAGGACTCGATAGATCTGAGGGTGCCTGACATTGAGCAGTGCATGGAAGTCAGGTGCAAGTTCACTAATTAGCGCTTGACACGAATGTTGTTTGTCTAGTACGACGAGACATGGGGATTGGTTGTTTATAACGTTGGACGGGAGTTCAGTATTTTCCATAATGGTCACGGTAGTGATTGCTAGTTGAACACGATTGTATGACATACCGCTGCCTGCGAACAGGCTTGTTTCACGTCTTCTTTCAGCACTACCTTGATGGACTGTGTTCAAACCTGAGAGATCAATGAGCTGTGCTTTTATCCGATTGCCCTAACGATGGGCCATTCAATCTCAATAAGTGACTATAGTGATAAAAAGCTTTCCCTTACGATGAAGGCAATCGAGGCTGGGTTTACCGGGACAGAAGACTCGCGACCCTTCATGCAAAGAGACTCAAACTTGCCTCAGGCAACAGGTACGATACAAGTGACCACTTCACCTCATGGTGCATGCATCCTGTTAGCAGTGTACATGAATGACGTTGCGTCTTGTCTCCCAATCAGAATCAGAATCTACTCCCATTGCCACTGCTGTCGAGACAGCTATTCGGGAAGGGTGATCCATTTGCAGTGAGCTTCTTGGGCACCAGCTCGTCTTGGCCACCCGTGGCACCCAAGTACCTCTACTTAGCTATACATCGAAAAGAGCCTTGTGACACCCGGACGGAATTATCGCCCAACCGGAAGAATGCCTGTGCGCCATTGCAGCTTTTCCGCTCCTCCACCATCAGCACGACTGCGGCAAGAAGCCGGCAGCATGCGCAATACAAAAGACGTTTCTGGCCTGTCGGGTGTCAATATCGAAGAGGAAATCGTATAAGACATTTTGCAACAGCCGATAGATTTAAAGATGCCTCTCCAAGTCACAGCACAAGACGAAAATTACGTGGGAGCAGTCAAAATACTTCTCAGACAAACGACATCGTCGACAGATGCCACGCGCGAATGCGAGAGATCACTTTAATGCTATTGCTTATGCCCTCCATCTCTTCACCCCCGCATTCTTGCGATGGATTAGCCAATGCTTCCTCATGCTTGAGATGCCTAACCTCATTGAGCGAACGCCACATCCACTGCTTACATGCCTTGGCTTCACACTGTTACACAGACAGCGAGGCTGAGAGTCGTGTGATGTTACCGAGCGTCTTCCATGCATATTATGTACTGGCGAGGGCGCAACATAAGCTGACGGTGCGCCGACGACGTGGTTGCACTCAAATGTCAGTCTTTCACTCCGCTTGTTGCGCTTGGTCCCAAGTCTGAGGAAAAGAGGAAGAAGCATTAAAGCAGTCTCGTAGTGCTCGCAATACGATGGATGGAAACGGGTGAGTTTTAAATGTCACCACAGTGAGATTTGCTAAGATTGACTGACTTCGATAGTGACTCCGAGATCACTGAGGTACCCAAGGAGGTAAACCTCGACCATGGCAGTCAAAACCTAGGCGCCCAGGACGGCGGCGCAGACGCGATTCGCAAGCAAAGCGTCGCTGCCATGACGCAGAACGTAACAGGAGAGATAAGAAATCCGCTCCTTGACATCCCGAAAGATCAGTTGATGGCCGATGTCGAAGCGTTTGCAGAGCGACACGGCATGTCAGAGCATCTGCCGCTTTTGCGCAAAGGCGCTCTTGTTGCTCAGAGCCAAGCGGACTTTGAGAATATATTAGAGCTGGACGATGCTGATCGGAAAGCTCTGCGTACTGAAATCACACATCGGTGGAAGCACCCTTGGGCGCTGTACATGACCATCGTGCTAAACAGTATAGCTGCCGCTATCCAGGGGTAAGATCAATATGGTCCGATCTGTTCGGAAGTCTGACACTAATACCGCCTTCAGATGGGATCAAACTGGATCCAATGGCGCAAATCTGTAAGTGTCCTCAAGGCGACCGATCCAGTGCAGGGAAGATTCTGACCCGACCTCCACTGCTAGGTCTTTTCCGATCGAGTTCGGCATCGCGGATACGCCGCCATACTGCGACCCTAGCAATCCGAACGCAGAGCTTTGTCAAGATCGTTCATGGCTGGTACATAGATTACGACTTCACATTCATGATCGGTCTATTGACCCTTAGAGTAGGTCGGCTTTGTTAACAGCTGCCCGTACCTCGCTATTGCTGTCTTGTGAGTCGATCTGAATACCCCCATCCCGCTCCAATTTGAGTCCTTTGGGCTAAGGTGTTTTCAGTGCTGGCTGGATATCAGACCCAGTCAATCATTATCTCGGTCGACGCGGCACCATTTTCGTAGGAGCCATCTTTTCATTGCTTGCTCCTATCGGGTCTGCTTGCACCCAGCATTGGGGAGAGCTTGTCGCATGCCGCATTCTGTTGGGCATTGGAATGGGTCTGAAAGAGTAAGGTCCTTGAGAACACTGGATTCTTGAGCGAATTCGCCGCTTCTAACACGGCTATGTAGGGTGACGGTTCCAGTCTTCAGTGCGGAGAACGCGCCTACAATGGTGCGTGGTGGCCTCGTCATGTCATGGCAGCTCTGGACGGCGTTTGGTATCTTCTTGGGCACCTCAGCCAATCTTGCGGTCTTCAGGACTGGCTCGATTGCGTGAGTTAACTGAATGGTCATTGTCAGCGGTTCAAGTTGAGGTGTACTGACATTCATATCAGTTGGAGGCTGCAGCTCGGCAGTGCATTCATACCAGCCGTCCCGCTGGTGCTCGGTATTTACTTCTGCCCTGAGTACGCTCTCCATACCGTTACTAAGCTGGTTGATACTGACGGTCAGAAGATCTCCAAGATGGTATCTCAAGAAAGGCAAAGTGTTGAGCGCCTTCAAAAGCTTATGCCGGCTACGAAACACCCCATTGCAAGCTGCGAGAGACGTCTATTACATTCAAGCCCAGCTGGATCAAGAAAAGAGAATGATTGAAGAGTCCGGTCTTGCCAAGACGGACAACTTCGTCAAAAGATGCATCGAGCTGTTCACGATACCTCGCGTGAGACGAGCGACGCAGGCTTCCGGCATTGTTATGATCGCTCAACAGATGTGCGGTAAGCAAGATGGTCGATGTTAGCCGTCTGCAAGCCAGAAGTATGCTCTAACATCTGGTGGTTTTAGGAATTAACATCATTGCCTTCTACAGCGCGACTATCTTTTCGGCTGCCGGTTTCAGCACACGAGACTCTTTGCTCGTATCCTGGGGCTTCGGATTGACCAATTTCGTCTTCGCATGGCCTGCTGTATATACTGTATGCCGATATGGATGAAGGGAAAGTAAGATGATCAGATCCGCTAATACATCCACAGATTGACACCTTTGGCAGAAGAGGGCTTCTAATCTTCACCTTTCCCAATATGGCATGGTCTCTACTAACCGCCGGCCTCTGCTTCTTGATCGACGACTCGAGTACAGCTCACATCGCATTAGTAGCGCTTTTTGTCTTTATCTTCGTAAGGATGATTTTGCGACCACGCTGCCGAGCCGGTGACGCTGACACACTGCACAGGCTGCATTCTATTCGCCTGGAGAAGGACCAGTGCCGTTCACGTACTCTGCTGAAGTCTTCCCACTCAGCCATAGAGAAGTCGGCATGTCATGGGCAGTCGCAACGAACAACTTCTGGGCAGCCATTCTGTCCATGTCGTTGCCTCGTATGCTTGCTGCGTTCACTCCAACCGGCACTTTGTAAGTATTTCGATAGACGTTGATGATTCAGCCTGTGCTAACGATCGCCAGTGGCTTCTACGCAGGCCTCAACGTGCTTGCCTTTTTCATGATCTTGTTCTTCTTGCCCGAAACAAAACAACGGACTTTGGAAGAGCTTGACTATGTCTTCGGAGTCTCCACGCGGAAACATGCTGCGTTTGAGCTGAACGAACAGATCCCTTGGTGGTTCGGGAAGTGGATTCTCCGTCGCAAAGGCCAGCCAGAGCCGCAACTGTATCACTTCCAGGACGCCGGTATCAACACCGCCTTCAAACCCTTTCTTGAGAAGGCGCACTTGGCGCAAGACGACGTTTCAGACATCGACCATGCTTAAAGCGGTAACATTTATGGTAGCGAGACAGGCGCAAAAGAGAGTGCCGTTGCTGAGTCATGCCCTGAGAGCACAGTGCGCGCGAATCTGTATTTTGAATGAATTGAGACTGACGATTGATACGGCGGGATAAGGGGCGTCGCAATATTGTTCAATTAATAACGGGACCAAAGTCTGTATTATCTGTTCTCTTCGAGACTTTGTATCTTGCAACCAAGCGTAAGCCCCTGAACGCGCCAGTATAACACGACGTTACCGTCACGGTTATAAGTGAGCCACATGGCTATGTATGTTTGCCAATGGATAGCCCATGTGTAGGAGGTTGTCAATGGAAGACCCTGAAGCCATCTGGGTTGATTGGTGAGTGATCTGACTAGCTGGGAGTTAGCGTAAGACGTGGAATCGGAGTTTTACCTAAAGAGTGCGCGCTACAGAAGCCAAACGCGGAGAGGAGAGCCGAATCCAGCATCTTGCATTGCGAGTTCCCCATAAGATGGCATATGTATCGCATTTGAATATGTGACAAAGGAAAGCCAAGGGTGCTTCAAGGACCGCATTTCAGCGCCTTTTCAATTCCTTTTCACAACTGAGCCGAGTGAGGACGACCCTTCGCATAGAGAGCGTGGTCTCGTTACCTATACGTCGATCTAAGCACGGCTGATTCAGAAAGTAAAACAACTTTAAATGAAGTCTGCCGACCCTTTTAGATTATTATTGGATATGCCGCCATCGCTTCTGTCCAAACAACTCGTCCCGTACATTGAAAAATATACATAGCCCAGACACACGTTTGATGCCATTCCGACAGCAACAGAGCACGCAGATGTGACTGGTGCTCGAGCCATCGTTGTTATTTATCGCCGGCAGCATTTACCATTAAGGATACCCCTGCACAGACGCATCCACTCAACCCCGACAGCCCCGAGTCCCGAAGGCGCGCATCCAACAGGCCGCATACGGAAGGCCGCCTCCCAGAGCGGATGGCCTTTCGACATTCACAGCCCTATGCTTCGCACGACACTTCCTGGCGTACACCAGTCTCACCCCTCGTCACCAGCGCGCATTTCCCTCGGACGTCGCAGGTCTCTCAGTTGCACGATGCGGAGGAGCTGAGGGAACCTTTCGTGTCGCCCATCATGTCGCGGAGCCCGAGTGTCACGAGCGATCGCTTTTCCACCGTCTCGGGCCTTACGTCGACGACCTTGTTCCATGGTAGTGGGAACTTGCAGAATATCAACCCGCAGCCCGCTTACGTCGCACCGTTTGGCGCGTCGCAGGTGGTGAGCGAGCACCATGCAACCGGCCGTCGAGCATCAAGTAGCGACGATGAAGGTGCGAGGGTGGACAAGGACGATGTGAAGTTCTCCGCTCCTGCGCTATCGCTCGTCAACGCCTTCCTCGACTATCTGCTTCTCAGCTTCCTTTCGACCGCACGATCAACCAGCTTGTATGCGCTCAAACCCGCAGTCACTGAAGTGCTTAGATCAAGGTTGGCGCGGGATGCAATCGTCAGCGCCGAAGAGGAGTTGCAGGAACTGTTGGGGGGAGGCGAGGATGAAGAGGAGGAGAATACCAAACAAAACGCTGCAGAGCACAATCGCAGATGGGATTTGGAGCTCGTGTGGAAGCGCACCCGCTTAAGGGTTATGGTGTACATGCGCTTAGGCGAGATGGAAGATGACGATGAAGAACGATATATCAAAGAGGAGGAGCTCTTCCATGGGTCGGAGCGCCGGTTTAGCCAAACGTCAGGTCTTGTATCCTGGGCCGCTGCCATCTTTCTCACTGGCGTGCTGGAATATGTTGCGGAGCAAACGCTGCAGGTTGCCGGCGCTGCAGCACATACCCGTACCAAAAGACAAAGCCGTAGCGCATCCCGCGTTGCATCGCCTGATCCATCGATAACTGTGGGTTCTGCAAAAGGTAAGCTACAGCCAGTGACTGTCGAGGAGCACGATGTGGAGAAAGTGGCCTTAAATTCGACGATCGGGCGACTTTGGCGGACATGGAGGAAGGCTCTCCGCGCCAACGCTGCTGCTGCCAATCCATCGTCGCCAACTCGCCGACTTACAAGGTCTGGGAATGAGGTCTTTTACTCTCCCATGAGTACTCGGAGGGGCAGTCCGGGGATGGCGAAGGACGGTTCTCCTACCCGCGGTGCCGCGCCATCGCGCGTGCAATTAGACGAGGTACCAGAGTTACAATATCCAGAGCATGTCCTGGCATCCAACATCCCATTACCCATGGGTAACTCGCGGCGTGATGTGGACGAGATTGAGGTTCCTGGACTTGCGCGCGATCCTGACGCGCAAGATCAAGAGGAAATTCCGAATTCGGCTGCTCGCCGCAACAGCCTGACAGGTCCAGTCTCTTACAGGACTACCGATGGGCTCCCTACACCCGACAGCTCTAGCGTAGCTGACAACAGAGAACTTGCCGAAAAGCCACCCCTTACTCGGAAGCGGTCTGTCTCGGTGCCCACTCCTGCTCGTACGCCTTTACCGATGGAAGAAATGCCAGGTGCATTCCCTCAAGACATAGCAGAGGAGCCGGAGCAGGGGGATGAAAGGGAAGAGCAAAAATCCAACGCCAACGAAATGGCTCCCCACAAGCGAGCTTCGATAGATGCGACGGCATTGTTTAATAAGACGGAGAATTCGAGTGAATCTGAGGTTGTGCCGGATCCGCATGGCACAGAGCTGCTTGGTGGTGCTGTTGCGGCCGCTTCGGTGGCTGCAGAGGCCGGTGGACCGGCGGTGAGATCATCTAAGGAGCATGACAGGAATCACCCTGACATCTCTACCCTGAACCAGAGCAATGGCAAGGATGTCGAGGAACTTGATAAGCGAAAGAGTCTGATGGACATGAAGGACCTGATCGCGTCCGACTCAGAGTCTCTGCCAGGACCTGTGCTCGCGCGTGAGCCCTCTTCTGACGAATCCCGGAAGTCAAGCGAGTCAAAGAAGTCGTACACACTACGCAAGGAGTCAATACCTCGCCAATCCCCTGCCACACGACAGCATATGCCAGGCAATCAATCTCAGCCTTTCGATGTTGTTGGTAATGGCATTGGAGTTGCGGCGACGTCGGATGTGGTCGCTGGAGGCGGAGCTAAACGGGACGCAAGGGGCCCAGCAAAGCGACCTTCGCAGCTTTCGCTCGGTACCAATTCAGCCCATAGAAAGGGCCTCGATAGCTCGATGGTACCTGACTCACCTTCACAAAATAGTCCCCGCAACTTTCTTGAGAGTCGAGCATTGGCATCGAATAGCGACCTCCCATCATCCGGTGTCAAAATCGGGCAACCATCATCTAATGAGCAGACGCGCGCTGCGCCCACCGAGAAAGTGCAGAAGCGGAGAAGTATACCAGGTGCTGCTTTCACAAGCGCGACTGCATCGCCGTTGGTTGAGCGAAATCCGCACCGGCAATCATGGAGTTCTCAGCTTCAGCAGCAGCAAGATGCCGGGGCTGCGCGGCCGGTGTCAATTTCAGCGTTTCCTGGAGTACCGACTGGTCGTCACAGTTCCATTGCGCAATCACCAGACGCGTCTATACAAGAGCATCCAGTAGTTCAACGCATGGCGAGCTTGAAGCGCAATGACAGGAAGTCAAGCTCGGCCGATCTGGATTCCGACAGTGGCTTGACAAGCGCTTCGATTCGCGGACCCCAAGATTTTGACATGTTCGTTCAAGGCGGAGAAACAGTAAAGTATACACTGACGCCGGAGAAGGTGCGTGAAAGCTCGGTATGTCAAGATACATAGTATACAATTGGAGCCTGAAGTTGATCGATCCGCTAACAATACAGGTGCAGAACGGCCGTGCTCCGCCCTCAAAACGAGCAAGTGGGGTGGACTTGACGAGCGCGCCTGCTGGCTCGAGGAACTCTGCCATCATGAACGACACGCGAGCGAGCCGTAGCCAAACGACGGTTCAGACGACGTCTGATGAGATTGATGCGGAGCTTGAGCGTCAGACTCGCCTTGAAAAGCGTCGATCTGTCAGCAAGCCGCCACTTCGTAATACTAGTACACATCGACGCAGTGGCCTCATGGCTCGCGAGCCACAGGTTGTGACCGAAAGTACGAGAGATTTTGCCGACTTCATTCGTTCTACGGGGCCCCAAAGTGAGAGCCAGGAGGTGAGGCCAGTGATGAACCCGGCGAGCGTGTCTACCACCTCTCTTCATTCCATGAGGTCCGCCCACATCAATGGCTCTTCCACCTCCCTGTCGTCGAGCGCGGTAAGCACAGACAAGGGCGGACGAGAGCGAGCCAAAAGCGTGCCCAGAGCGAGAATGCAGAGTGAGAATATTCCACCTGTGCCGCCCATGCCCGCCAAGGCTGGCCGAACGAACATGCAAGCGCGCGCTGCGACTGGCGCGGGAGGCAGCAACGCTGACCTTATTGACTTCATACGCTCAGGGCCCGAGGAAGAAGGCCAGCGAAGGATTTCTAGAAGCGTGGCGCCATTCAGAAGCACGATGGATTCTGATCAGTTTAACGAGATGGGCTTTCAGTCCGCGTCAAGACCAGATCTAAAACTTGACACAGGTGTGAGCGAGGCTCCTGGATCGGTTAGCTCTCGGAGCCATAGGGGCAGCATAGGGCGGCCACCTTCCAGTGGCATGAATACTCGCGCGGGCGCCTTGCTGGCAGCTAACGCGGACGGCACAAAGAGCTCGCCCTA
Source organism: Hortaea werneckii (assembly GCA_037044905.1). Classification (NCBI taxonomy): domain Eukaryota; kingdom Fungi; phylum Ascomycota; class Dothideomycetes; order Mycosphaerellales; family Teratosphaeriaceae; genus Hortaea; species Hortaea werneckii. The sequence goes on along the minus strand of JBAOKB010000042.1, from coordinate 11,870 downwards.
TGATGGGCAACCGCAGAGTCGGACAGGAAGGTCTAACGGCGCGGCGCCGGCTCTGCCAGCGGATGAAGGCGGTACGATGCCCACAAGGAAACAGCACAGAAACAAGGATCCATATGCCATTGACTATAGTGATGAAGACGAGGATCTGCTGACAGCGCTCCCCAAAAACAATCGACAAGAGGAAAGCTTGGCCGATTTCCTTCGAAACAACGAGCCGCCTGAGGATAATGCTCCACGGCCACTCGTGAATGGGGGTGGTGCCCGTCTCCGCCAACCCATGGGCAGATCTAACGCAAGCAGCATGTCTAGTCTTAGGTCTGCCAGCGCCAACGACGCTGCAAGAACGAAAAGCATGCAGAACCCTGGAGGCCCCAGACCCGGTTACACTCCATCCATGCGATCAACGGCTTCAGGAAGCCCGGCTCGTCGGCCGAGCCGGCCTAGCAGCCAGCAAGGTGGAACAAGCGCTCTGCCGCCGATGCCAGGCTCCAAACCCCGAATGGAAGCCAAAAGTCCAGGGGCTACGGGTAAGCCGCCAAACACCGTTGGCCCAGATGGAAAGCAGCGACTGGGGGCATTCCACAAGCAGTCCAATACGAAGGAGCTTGCCGATTTCTTGAAGAACTCTGGTCCTGAGGAGGACGAGAAGAGCGCGCCTGCGCCGTCGATCGGGAGACAGTCGAAGTTGAATCCGCGGGATGCGGAGAAGGCGCGGAAAAAGGCTGAGAAGGATTCGTTGAAGTCGCAGGATGGAAAGAAGCCTGGCTTCTTTGGCCGGCTGACGGGTGGGAAGCGGAAGACTTGGCTGAATATGCCGTAGAACCGCTATTGACGGAGTTTCTTAATCTTCGCCCATGTTTTGGGTGGGTCGAACGCGCACGTACCATTCCATAGTGCCACCGTGGAATCGAGGATTTGACAGTATGTGGAGAGAAGGGACAGCAATACCCGATGGCAGCTCGGAAACAACATCTTGGATAGGTTCCAATCAATCTTGTACAGTCATGCTTGTAAAAATACCTTATGTATAGTTTCTAGTCCGACACAGCAAAAAGACAACAAACTTGTTTCTAGTGAGATCTTCCCGGAGCTTAGTGCTTCAAGGCCACTTCTGTAAATCATGACTACGATTGTGAAGGTTTGAAGCAAGACACTTCGTCCTGACGAAGGACCCGCTACGTGGTCTGAATTTGATTAAGCTAGTGAGACTTCTTCATCATCTCCATCATCTTCATCATAGTCCCCTGGCGTTCCTTCTCCCAGCCGTTGAAACCCATGAAAGTCTTAACAGCTTCGACAGGGACTTGCTCGTTGTCGTCCGCGGACAGGCCAGCCCACGCCTCCTCCGTAAACTCATCCAGCGGCATGCCGAGGCTGCGGCCCTTGCCTTGGAACTCGGGCTGATGCTTATCATCGTGCAGTTCAGTCTGCACAGCTGGCGGGTACACCTCGATGATCTTGACATTGGAGTCGATCTGCTTCATCTGCTGACGCATGGCAAGGATCATGTGGTGGAGAGCTGCTTTGGAGGCGCAGTAGTTAGGGCAGTAAATGATAGGGACCAGAGCCAGCCCGGAGGTCGTGAAGACTAGACTTGTCGGCTTCGGCGCCTGCTTTTGTAAGTAAGGCAGGAAAGCCTTGGTCAGGTGCATGTACGATGTCTGTTCCCTGGTCAGTACAAATTCCAGCAGCTCGCGTTGGAGAACACCTACGTAGTTGGTGAGCATCTCCTGCTCCATAACGTCCAGATCAACATTCTCTGGCTTGCTCCAGTCCAGGTGCCGTTGCACGCCCGAGTTCAAAAAAACACAATCCAGGTCTGGATGCTTGGTGAAGATTTCCTTGGCGAAGTTCGGTATCTCCTTGAGGTTCGTGATGTCGAATGCGGCCGTGTCGACAGTGGCCTTGCCAGATCCATACTGCTTGGCGAACTCGTCCAGCTTCTCTTGACGTCGACCCACGGCAATGACACTGACACCATTTTCTACCATCTTTGCTGCAAGGGCCCAGCCTATGCCGCTGGTGGCGCCCAGCATCAGCACTTTCTTGTATTCAAAAGGCATCTTGGTGAATTTGGGTGAAGAATTCGGATCACAAATCCTGCTCCCGCAAGAATTGAAGTGAAGGTCTAATGCAGTTTACTACCAAGACTATTCGCACAAAGATGCGAGGGCGCTGAACTGAAATGTCATTGATCTCGCAGTCGACCGTGATGTCACCAAGGCCGATTATCCGGACTCTGGATTTACGATGCTTCCTAATTCCGCCTGCTACGACGTTCAAGACAGCAGAGCGAAGCCTTCCAAGCGGTGGCGCAGACATAGTAGGCTTGAACTAGTGTGCATTAAGCTTCCTATAATTCATGGCATTTTAGATCCTAACAGGTCATCATTGGCAGGTGGATGATATTTTGTAGAGAGACGAGTCTGGTGAGAGACGATACCGAGGTCGGCAACATCATCTGCCGACTCCAAATTCCCCGCGCCACTGGCATCCTTGGTGGGTCGAAGGGCGGGCACAGTCGTGTTACCTCCTATGGTTGTGAAGATACACTGTCTGCAGCACAATGAGAATACCTATCCGCATCAAGGCTTGCTGGGTGTCCTGAGGATAGCGGTAGCGATCCTTGAAGGCGAATATAATACTTACCACGTGCATCTTGCATACCCTCTTGAGAACTCGGGTCAAACGCATTGACAGACTTGGTGGTATGTTGCGAGGAAGCCGTCAGCCAACAATGCAGCTGCGAGGCTATTCCACCTGAACCGGAGAAAAAGATGCTCTGTGCAAGGGAGCCCTGCCTTGACCTCTACAGGATCTAATGACATTGCCGATGTCTATAAAGTAGGCGGAAGCAGTACTTCTGGTCAATGTGATGGCACATACCGATTTCCATCTTGAGAAACTCCCAGTGATGCTCGCGGTGATCGGACTGCCCTGGTACTTCTCTCTGGCTCTCTGGTACTTCTCTCTGGCTCTCTGGTGCTGAATAGATGGACTAGCGACCAGACGTGCAGCTCTGACAACAGAACAAATCTATCCACATCCGGTGATTTTAGCCGCCATTACATGTCAGCCATGCCTGCAGCGAATCCGGCTAGCTGCATAACGTGAGCGGCACAATCTCGAAGCGCCTTCCTTGCCGCCAAGTTGTTGGTAGTGCTAGCCATATGACTAGGAGACGATACAGATCACTCATTGCAGATAATCAGACAAAGATAGGATGGCGGTCACGATGAATTCTTGGGACTTTCTATGCCAAGTGCACTTATACTCCCAGGGCGGTACGAAAAGCATTGCATCTGGACCTTTGGCAATATCCCGCGGAGTCTTCTCATCCCCCGCCACAATAAGGTTGACAATACCAACTTCGACCCATGTCGGACACGCTTCCCATGCACTTTATTGCAGCAGATGATGTGGTAGAGCTCTGGGACTTGGTATCAATGCTCTGCATTCATGCATGCGGCTCTTCTGGGATCACGGAAATTCTAGTTATGCTCCTCGCTCTTGGTTCTTACGATAGCCAACACTTGCCCAGAATCTCACACGAGCTTCAAGGATGACATGGAGTTTTTTGATCCTTCTATTCGGGTGGATTCTTCTAATTCGAAACCAGAGCATCGTATGACACGGCAGTGCGTATAGTCGATGTTGGTGATTTTGAAGTGGCACAACACTCGCGTGCATCGTGCATCGTGCATCGTGCATAGCTTGGCTTGATCATCTGTCGTGCCACATGCGGGCGGCTCTGGTCAGGATTAGAATGGTCCGGGTCTGGCGTGGTCTGAGCTATGCCTGCTACATTTATCTCATGCTGAAGTTAAATCCACCAGCGTGCGGCATGGCAGACTCCAGTGAGGTCTAGGTATATATGAGTGATTGCCTGTCTCCTTTCTACCAAGGCTACACAGCATATCAATCCCAATTCCCGAGTCGCTTTCGCTTTCGAAATACCCAAATATCCTCGGAACTCAAGTTCCATCCAATCACCATGGGTGGTATGTTATACTCCTTGCTCTCTCTTGCCGGCCTCCTTCAAACCGTCCAGGCCCTGCCATATCAGACTAGCACACAAGAGCTCCAGTCCAAACAACCTCTTCTTGACGGACTGCCATCGAACACCAACATCACTCTCCGGTACGTTGCGCTAGGTGTAGGCGTACAGAACTACACCTGCAACGGCACATCTTACGTGCAGACTCAATCCAGCGATGGAGCCCTCGCAACACTTTACGACGCCACTGCCTACCTCGCCTCCAATCCATCGGCGATCGGATCACTTTCAATAGAGCGGCTGGAAGCATACGAAGAAAGCCATCACTGCGAAGAATCGTCGAATCGAGAGCCTCGACTCCCGACTCTGGGAGAGCATTTCTTCACATCAGACATGGTTCCGACGTTCGATCTCTTTGAAGCCGAGCCGCCGCGGCAGCTATCAGCAGCCAAGATCCAGGCGGTTGAGGCGCCTGTCTCCGACGCTGTGTCCTGGTTATATCTGGTCGACTGCGAGGATGGTACTTCAGATGGCTTGGAGGCGGCGTACAGGGTTGAAACGGCGGAGGGTGTTGCACCGTCGGCTTGTACCAGTGAAGAAACGGGCTCGCAACTGGCGATTGCATACGCCGCACAGTACTGGTTCTACGAATAGATTATGTATGTCTTCTTTATTTTCGGCGTTGTACATAGTTCTACTTGGGGAGAGCTTGTCTCCTGAAAAGCATTATCGACAGTCGCATTCTGATTCGGATCTCAGCCAATAGCATCAGTCGTACTGGCAGTCTTCACATAAAGATGGTATAAATCAAAGCCTGTTGCAGATTCACACATGAATTCTATGCTCTTGCAATGGGACAATGCTTTTAAGCAAGACTTCTGCCCAACAGTTTAGTAACCCAACCCCCCAAAGACCCTTCGATGAATCTTCTACATCGAGCGCACTTTCTTTGGGTTCTTCTGATTCTGCTCGTTCTTGTCCTGGTGCAAAGAATCGATGCCGCGCTTCTGAGGTGAGAGTGGAATTCTGATACGGTTCATCAGGCGTGGATCGCGACTCTGGGGCTTGCTGTCTCTTCCGGCGTTGTCGTGTTGAGCATCGTCTACGACGGATGGTGCCGGTGAGACTTTGATCTCTCCTTCCGCAGCGGCATTTGAAGACTTGCGAGGAGTATCCGCGACTTTTTTCCCAAGCGGAGATGTTGGAGAAGAGGAGAGTTTGTTCGATGGAAGCGGTTTGGAAGGTGAAGTTTGCTTGAGTGGGTCCATCGGCACATCTTTGGAGTGAGCCTGGCTAGACCCGCCGTAAGCAGGAACAGATTGGAAAGGTGAAGGCGTAGCGGTAGCTCTGATATAGTCATCACGAGCTGCATGCTGTTGCTGTATGAATTCTCTTGCAGCGCTCACCTCCTCCTCCTTGCGACTGAGGTCTGACTTCAGCTCGTCGATCTGCTCATCCAAGTACTTCACTCGGCTCTCGAAGGCATCGGCAAGATTCTGCTTTGCACGTAAATCATCCTTACTCTTCTTCTGCAGATCGTGCAACTCTTCGTTCTCGCGTTTGCATTGGCTCAATTGATCTTGGAGTTGCTTGACCGTCCTTGACTGCTCCGAAAGCTTAGATGTGAAGGCTGTGTTGTCTTCGCCAAGCTTCTTGGACTCTCTTTTCAACTTGTCAAAGTTGTGGCACATTTTCTTGAGAGTACGCTTCTTCTCAAAAAGTTCTCGATCTATCCTGCCTTTTTCGTCCTCAATTCTGGAAACTCGGGCCTGAGCTTGTTGGAGATCAGATTCTGTCGAGATGAGTCGCTCCTCGTTCGATCGCATTTGGTCTTTCAATTGAGACTTATTTGCCCTCATGTCCTTGACCTCAAGCTGCAATTTGTCCTGTATGGATTGGAGAGAAGACAGACGAGAGTCAAGAGACCTGTTCTTGCCTTCAAGCTCTACACAACGCTTGTTAGCGCTGGCAACATCGGTCTGCAATCGTGCCTTCTCGTAGTTGGAAGCTTCCAGCTTATTCTTGAGCCCTTGATTTGCGCGTAACATACTGTCGACAGCGCGCCTGATCGCAATGAGCTTTGTCTCCAGACTGGTGTTCGAGGAACGTTCGTCTTTCATTTTTATCCCGACCTGCGTCTTCTCCTCCAAGAACGGCTTCAAGCTGTCGAAAAACCTTGCTACTTCTTTACGAACCATCTCAAGGGTTCCAGAACCCTCCTGGACCTGCTTGGCTCCAGCGGCCAAATCAGTGCGAAGAGCTTGATTGCACTGCTTCTCCCCGTCGAGTTCTTCCCTGAGAGCGACTACATCCTGATCGAGCTTTTCGTAATCTTTCGCGAAGGTGTCACGACTCGTCTGAAGCTCAGTATGCTCATCTTTCAGCTCTTCAAGCTCACTACGAAGCTCGAACAATGCCAACTCCCGCCTGGCCGCTTCATCCTCCAAGTCTTTGATCTTTGTCCGAGAACCATTCTCTTGTTGGATATGGGATTCTTTGAGGGTTTTGGCGTTCTCGTCGGCTTCTGCAAGTTGCGCCTTCAATGCTTCGGTTTGCTCACGCAAGTGCTGCGTTTCTGATGGCTGAGATTCAAGCTTCTTCAACAAATCTTCTTTCTCCCTGGACAATTCGGCGACAAGCTGCCTGTACTGCTTGAGTTGCTCGCTGACCGAGCTGTCATGGGCTAGCCAGTTCGCAAGGGCATCATCTTTGGATTGTACATCCAACTGCAATCTCCCATTGATGGTCTTCAAGTCTTTCAACTCATGCTCAAGACGTGAGATGCTCTCAGAGTCTTCCCAAAGAATTTGAGAAAGCTGCCGCAGGAAAGATCCATGAGGATGTTGTCGTTGGTTTCGGTAGTAAGGCAATCCACCAAGCGTGTTCATACTGGAAAATCCATTGCCTGACATCGTCACGAGCTCGTCGTTCTGAACTCAATTTGTGATTAGGTCGGTAGAACGTCAACCACAAAGCAACAAAAGCAACGAAGAGAAGAAGCCATTCCAACAGCTGAGGCGGAAAAGCGCAAGGTTGCAAACGAATAGACAGATCGATAACGACATCATCTTTTCTGCTTCCTTGCCGTCGCAAATGCCCGTATCCGAAACCGCAAACGGACAATCCGATATGTTTAGCTCCAGACGTATATTCAAGAGTGGTTTCAGAGCCGGATCAACATTGCTATATTCATATGGCCAGCGTAACTATTAGGACAATCGTGCCCCTGGCCATTGGGATTCCTCAAGTATACTTGAGTTGCTTGCTTGGGTGCGAAAAGGAGTTGTTGGTCCGGAGGCAAGGCACAGCCTGCAACTATCCGAAGAGTGCATTGCAGTCAAACAGGGGTACGAAACTGTTCTGTCTGTGGAAATGCCCAAATCATTGGCTCGTTTGGGACGGCCGCTACTGGATGGACCAGAAACTGCCGTATAGACGAACAAAGGCGCTCAGTAGCAGAGCACGTGCCTTCGTTGCCTGTATTGGTCAGCATTGCTATTTCGGAGATTCAGAGGTCCCAGGTCCAAAGACCTTCTTCTTTCGTTGCTTCAGTAGACCGTTGTATTTCAAGGCATGCCCATTCCGAATTCGAGTTCAACCAAGCTCAACCGATCCATCGTGGTCTCCCGCGTTCACCCTTCGTTCAGAACGACAAATGGCCGATTTGATGGAAGTTGCTTTTCAGCGCTAACAAGTACAATTGTTCCGTTGTCGGGCTGTCCACAATTTGAACAATGAATGAATGGCATGGAAGATCATTACCCCGCAAATGCCACAGCACATCCCTTTGTCGGCCTCACAATGGCACAATGCACAAAGGCTCAAATTAGCACCATCATTTCCTCATAAGACCCGAGCTTGTCTGAGTCCGTAGAAACATTCTCTCACTACTACACACAACACAGGTCGCTTCCGCCTTATCGCCGTCTTTCCTTATTTAATTTCTGTATTTTCCTTTCGGTATCTGCTGGTCAGAGCCTTTTTCTTACCGCGTCTTCTCTGATCCATCACTGTCTCAGCGACGTGAATCGAATATACGAAAAGAAAGAATAAAAAGAAATTTTAAAAAGAACTTACAATGCCGTACAAGGGCAAGCGCGGTGGCAGCCATGGGGGCCAGAGCCGCCACAACAAGGATTCCAACCAGACGCAGACTCAGAATGTCTTTCAAGGTAATCGTAACCAGAACAGTAATGTCCCTAATCCTAGCATCCAGTGTCGCAAGTGTAACCAGTTTGGTCATTACGCAAAAGAATGTCCGAGCAACAACAACAATAACCACCATCAGCACCACCACCACAACAACAATGGAGCTAGCGGCAATGCTCTCTCGATCATTCCGGAGAAGAAGTGCATTCACCATCCTCATTTGAACAACCACAGCACGGAGGAATGCAAGAAGGCAGGGGCCAAGAAGCGTCGTGAATCCAACGAATCCATCCACACTTTTTATACAGGCATACCGGACGGTCCTCTGGACGTGCACATGGAGAGTGCTCCGATCGCTATGCCGTCCACTCGTGTCTACTACTGCCGTGGCTGCAACAGTACCGATCACCAGGAGCAGCATTGTCCTAATGGCCAGGAGTCTTCATACAAGCTGCTGTACTGCCGCGAAGCATGCTGGCGCTGTCTTCTGCGTGGCCACACAGGAGATGAATGCCGCAACCCGAGCCAGAAGTCCTGCGATCGATGCCACAAAGCTGGTCACCGCACTGAAGACTGTAAGAATACCAGTTCCGTCCGCCTCGATCTGCTCAGGACAGGCCAGACAGCGAATCGCTTCCGGTGGCATATCCCCAATGCGAAGGTCGAAGATGACCTCTTCGGTGAACGGTATAGGTTTGCGCTAAAGCAGACAGAGTTTAACCGTCGCATGGACAACAACCCTCTGACCCGTCAGGAATGGGAAGATGCGCAGAAGGAGATTGCGATGAAGGAGGCTAGGCTCTGCTGGCCGACCACGACTGGTACATCGCAAGGGCCATCCGTGAACCACAGCAGCACTATGGGGACTTCATACACTCCGCAGTCAGTACTAACAAAGCGGAAATTTTCCTCAGAAGATCCCAGTACCCCCTCATTCCGTCCACGATCCAACACAGAACACCACGAGTACGCCGAGTTCCGCGACTGGAAACGACAAAAAGCCATGACGGCCGAAGCGAAAGAGATCCGAGACAAGATCGACTGGGCCTACCGCTCGTACCACAAGACCTGCTACAACCAGACGCTGATCTCGGGGGCCCACATCATCCTCGAGAAACAGCTGCTTTCCGAGCACCGGCTGTGGCAAGTAAAGCGACTGATCCACGACAACGCGGTTGTATACCGGGATCCCAAACTGCTTGAAGCCATCTCCGAGAAGCGCGAGGTCCGGTGCGATCTGTGTGCGAAGTACGGATACATTGTCGACGAGCACTTTAACCCGATCGAGGTTGGACGGGATATCCGGACGTTGAGGGATTGGGTCGAGTGGGGTCCTTTTGTCGTTCTGACTTGCTGCTGCCATAAGGATGGACATGGGTACCATTATACTCCATCTTTGGCGTAGAAGCTCGAGTCGTCCGGGTTCTCAGGGATTTTTAAAGGTAAGTTGAGGTAAGTTGTGCTGTTTTGCTGCGTTCTAGCTTTGTTTTGGTAATTTCCTATGTTCGCAAGGTAATGTATGCAATTACACGAGGCCTCTGGTAGGTCCAATTTGAAGCTTCAGACTCTTTCTTGTTCTAGGCATCCCGGAGGTCTAACTGTCGGTTTGGTGAGATCTTGTAAAAGTCAGGATACTGAGCGACATTTGATCCTTGGATCCATCCATCGAAAAAAATTACTTGGTCAGAGTCATCGGATTCATGTGCAATCGTGAAGTTCTTGCAACCAGATCAACCGTACCTTTCATCGTTGATTGTGCATGTTCGAGGCACCTTATCTCAATCCCAGGCCTCATATTCTGAGCACAGACCATCCCTGCTGACTTATCAAAGACCTCCCAACTCCGAACTGTCAAAGGCCGACAATTCACTTCCCACCACATACCTACTACCTGAGGTAGAAGTAGCTAAGCTCACTACTCCCAATGCCCCAAACTTGAGCGGTCACACGATACAGTCTGTACGACGGCCAGCAAGTAGAGCTCCGCACTGCATCGGCAATCACAGCAGACACTCTGACACGACAGATTCCAGGTCTCTAAGCGCCGACATGCGTCCTCGGCGTCAGCTAGGCGCCCTGTTACAGCGCTATGCGGGGCCAATCACAGCTGCGAGGTCTGCAGGTCTTCTGGACGTGGCCTTGCTATCCTGATCAGCTTATGCTACCGGTGTCCACGTACTTGTAGGCTGAAAAAGTAGGTAGGCAGACTTGTGTCCTTTCCCATTCCAACCATCGTCTTCTTTAATCACATACTCTTTCCTGAGGGCCTCAAACATTTGACGAGTTCGTGGTGAATAAAGCAACAGCTCAAGCAACCTGTCTGAGATACACATTACGACTTACTTCACGAGCTCTTGCTTGATTTGGGAGAGGCCGAGCGATTGAGAGAGGTCTCATACAGGTGCCTAAAGGCCTCCGACTAGTGAATAATAAGATTGAAAACGACTCGCTTCAATGGCAGCCACACAGCAACAGTATTTCCCACGTAAGCTACACACCAGCCCAGAACCACTTGAGAGCTTTGACTGACCGACGAGTAGCACCACCGCCCAGCCAAGGTATTGCTTATCATGCCATGACACAGATCCAAACGCTGACAGCCCTTAGAGCAGCAGCAACAGCACTATCCTCCTCCCCCAGGCGATGATCAGCAACAGAGCTACTATCCTCCTCCCATTCAGCAGCCGCAGCAGACACCTGAAAGCCAGCCGACATACGCACCACCGCCACAGTTCGCACCTCCCCCATCAGTCTCCCCAGTCCAAGATGGCAACACAGGCAACAGCGCTCCGACCTTTGCACCTCCTCCACAGTTCTCACCACCTCCAGCCGTCTCTCCACCTCTCCCAGATGGCAATACGGGCAATGCAGCGTCTCAGACCGAAAAGACCCTACCATACTACCCCGGCCCACCAACACCCGAAAAACCTAAAGAGCCCGAGCAGACCTCTACCCCGGAAAGACCATACAACACCTCCCGGCAAAGCATGATGCCCGGCGGCGCACCCCCTCAAGGGCATTTCCAAGGCGCCAGCGCGACGATCGACGACGTCGGCACATTCAATGGCGGCAGCTACCGCATCTCGCACCGCGACAGCAACACGATCGTGACGATCCAACTGGCAATGGGCTGCCCCTTAATCGTGAAACCGGGCCTCATGATCGCCATGTCCCCGACCATGACGCTGAAGGGCAACTTCAAGTTCGGGATCAAGAAGATGCTAATCGGGAACGAGATGAACCACTCGACGTACACGGGACCCGGGGAGCTGCTGCTAGGACCCCACGGCTTGGGGGATGTGACGAATATCCGGCTCAATGGCGGCGCGGAGGAGACGTGGAGTGTCGGGCGCGACTCGTTCATGGCGTGTACGCAGGGCGTGACCAAGGATTATAAAACGCAGAGTCTGAGCAAAGCCATGTTTTCTGGGGAAGGGCTGTTCGTGTATAAGATTGGCGGCGTGGGGATCTGTTGGATTATGAGTATGGGGGCTATTATCCGGAAAGATGTGAGTTTTTCTCTCGTAACGTCCCTCGATCCGGTCACTTAAGGTTCTATCACAATCCGCATGCTGACCGCTTCTCTTTCCCTTTTGCAGCTACGGGAAGGCGAGAAGTATATAGTCGACAACGGACACCTCGTCGCCTGGAACTGCAAGTATATTCTCGAGCGCATCGCGTCAGGCGGGATTATCAGTAATTTCAGTGCTGGGGAAGGGCTGGT